>WEIV01012632.1:65007-181551 GCA_013390005.1 Calyptomena viridis
GCCGCGCGGGTGGCACAGGGCCGGCCCGGGAGGGCGGGGAGCCCTGGGCGGCGGCGGGGGGACTGCTCGGTGTGCTTGGCTGCTCGGGATAAAAGCACCGTCCGTTTCCCGCTGGTAGCGCGGGGATCGCTAACAGAAGGCTGGTCCGGTACGTTCACCCCTCGTGCTCTGAAATGTAGAAGGGACAGTGCTCTGCAGCGCTATAGGTGGCTTTCGTATACCTTGTTAAGTGCAACCCATGCTTGGGAGTGAGTTTGCTCAGTTTTGTGAGGAGAAAGACTTGTTAGAGGTTTTACTGTTTTCAGCGAGAGGAAAGGTGTGTGTAGGTTGTGTCAGCAGGATGGCGCCTGCAGAGAACACACACACCTTGGCAGAGTTGTGTAGCTCTCACGCTGTGAACGTGTTCCCAAAGCGGCAGTGACCCAAAGCAGTCCTGGGATCATACGAGGAGCCACTCTATGAATGTGTAGCTGGGCCCAGAGAATATAAGCCTGGCTCAGCCACTCTGCCTGTGGCGGGAATGTGGTACAAGGAGTACTTTGGACTTGAGAAACGCTGTTACTCCATGGAACTGCTTGATGCTGAAGCATCATATATACCAGTTTTAGGAGTAATTCACAGTCATATATCTCACTTACAAAAGCTGGAAAACTCAAATGTTTTCACAAAGTCTGGGAAGACGGTGCAAGAAACTCAACCCAGTGGAAAATAACATTAAGGATACTTGGTGTTTACATAAAGCCCTGGGTTTTCAACACTCCGTGTAATGATTAGGTGTTTAATCCTCTGCCCTCTGAGCCAGTTCAGTAATTACTGCCTCTGTGAGGAAACAGGATAAAGTTCTTCTCTGTTAAAGACTTGCAATTTAACTACTACTACAATCCTCCTTATCCAAGCATGCTCTATTTAATATATGTATGAGTAAACACTATTAAGAAAGTCCTTTTATCTCAACAAGTCACAGCTTGATTGTGGCTAACAGCAGTTTTTATTACAGAATCATAACACATTTAGGTTGTCTGAGCACAGCTATGGTCCAGGTCAGAGAATGATTTCCTTCCCTCAAGAGTGTAATTTAGATTTTTACACGTCATCTTGATGTGTTCTCTTAATTTCCTTTGCATTTCAAAGATGGGTTCAGAAAACAAAAATATTAAGGGATGTGAAGTATTTTTACCTGTCTTCCTACTAAGATCTCTAAATTCATACAGACTGGCTAAATCATTCTAAAAGTTTCTTTAAGAACATGTGGTTTCCCACTGCATGAATGTAGTGGTGAGCTAAATCCTGTCAGGAATACTTTTAAGAAGTCAATGTGGCAACTCTAAGCTTTCTAAGGTTCATTTTTCTTTTCTGGATGCTTTCTTAAGAGATTATATTGGTACCTGGGTTTGGCTGGGACACCTTGACTTAGTTCTGTGAGCCTTGGATCTAGTAAAGGAAAATTGGGGCTATTTTGGATCTCTGGATAAGAGCTGGAAACCAAGAGGAGTTCCAGGGACCTGCCCTAAGGAAATTAAATAATTTAAAAGACCAAGTTGAGAAGAATGGTATGTGAAAGAATTTAAACACTAGAAAACAGACAAATACATTAGAAACAGTATAATACAAATATTAAGTATACCTGGGTTAGACCATTTCCAAACCTGTCATCCTGATTTGGGGCAGAGTAGTTTCAACGTCAGTCAAATGTTGTTACTGTGCTGTTTTACCTGCCAAAAAAATGCCAGAAAACACAGTTTCTCCACTATGACCAGTGGAGAAAACTTCCAGCGTTTCTTCCTCGCCTGTTCCTGGTTTGCCAAGACAGGTCTGTCCCAGTAAAGTATAAAAGTTATGTTCAATAAACTTACAACTGATAAAGGGTCTCCAAAAGTCTCAGCATTACTGTGCTGCTTCTGCTGTTCTTTGTGTGCACTCGTGAGTGATTCTTTAGGTACTAAGGAGTCTTATTTTGCTCTAATTGACAGCCATGTCATGGATCCTGGTCCGTGATTGGGAAGCCCAGGTACAGCTAATGTATATAATTGTGAGTGTCACAGCAGTATGGTTAAAGGAGTGAAAGGAAAATTAGCTGCTGTGGGTTACCTGTGAGGGAAAAAATGTGAGAATTTCCAAATTCTGAAACCAATGCATACCTCATTCATATGGATTTGATCTGAAGAGCAAACAAAGTAGTAATAATATTTACATATCACCTTTTCCCATAATGAACTTGGTAAGCCCTGAAAAAACGTGTATGAAAGAACATTATGAAGTTGCTAATTGGCAATGGTTTTGGTAGTTCTTGAGTAGTTATTTCATTTAATAGGGTTTTTTTACCTAAGAATATTAGAGGAATACCTAGAAAATTAATAGGTCATCACTATATTCATATGCAATCTTGTTCATCTGGATAACTTTTCCTGGAGGAAGTGAGTGCTTCAATGCAGAATTACGTTGTTCACTTTTCAAGCACTGCTTGTTACAGTCTCTGGAAAGAAGACTGAACTCAGGGAAAAGCACAGTAAGAGCACAGCTTTACAAGCAGAAATTGAACTCTGACACAAGCCAGCCTCATGGCTGAGGCTTATTCTCCGTTGATTTTGCAGCTGATGAAACATCTCTTACCACACAAAACCAGGTTACATTCAGGATAGATTAGGAGGTGGACTGTGTGTGAAGGAATGTAGGGATTTCTGATTAAATTTGGACTAGCAGAACAATCTAGCAGCTCCCTTGATTCTGGATATTTTTAAACCCAGCTTAATGTATTAGGATTTGCTGATGATTTTATTTTAGCCTGCTACAGCTTAAAAACACTGATGAAATCAGTACAATGTTTGATATCTTATTTAAAAGTAGTGTCTGCCTGCATTCTTTTACACCTATTTATTTCATATTTAAGTGCTACAAAAATTTTGTAATACCGTGTCTTTTAATGAAGGGCTGCTGAATTACTGAGAAATTCCAGTCAAAATTTTGAAAATACGGTATGAATAATAATATAGCAAAATTCATATCGACCTACTGTGCTAGTTTTGGCTTAGGATAGAGTTAATATTCTTCACAATTGCTTGTATGGGGTTCAATTTTTCATTGCTAAAAAGTCTGCTGTTATTTCTTAGTCTTTAGAAACAGTGTGGTGTCTGAAGTGCCTGGTCGTAATGTCACAGAAACCAAGTCAGCTTATCTCTAACATAACAGTGTGATTTTGTTCCTCTCTGTAACGGGCTGTTTCATGGAGGAGTCTGTGTACTCCACACTGGGACCAGCAGGAACCTGTGAGCACCAGTCAAGTGCTGACTTGTGTGCAAAACCCAATGCATTTGCACAGGCAGGTTTTTAACAAAACAGCTTATTGGGGATATTTGCAGCTCTGTTTTCAAATGGTAACTTGAGAACTGCAATAATTAGGTTGTAGTGAAACAGCAGTGAAAGTATCCAGGCAGTCCTGTGGACATAATAATTTGAACACCTTCAAGCAACCACAAACAATTTTCAGTATTTCTATTCTTCCAACTCAGTTCTCAGCCTTACAGGTGTGACCTTTTGCCTGCTGGGCAGAGTTGTGCCATGTGTATTTTACTACAACGCTGGCAAACCAAGTGCTTGAGTAACCAGATTATATTTATCTGTTCGGTGATAGAGTTAAATCTCATTAAGTCAGTGAGAGCTTTTCCAGTGGTTTTAATTTCACACATGTGATAATCTTAGTAACCTTTTATTAGTTTTTTAAAAAGCTGCGTTGGTTTGTTCGTTTGTTTGCTTCCCCCATAGGAAACACCACTAACAGACAGTTCTAGTATTAAAACTAATACTGATTTAGCCCAAAATCAGTTGATGCTTTTCTGGTGTTTTTTTCATTTTAACTCTCTTTTGGTATTATCTTTATAAAATGCTGTTGTGTTTACATGTATGTATTGCTTTGTAGCATGACATCACTTAATGTTAAAAATTCCTGTAGTATTTTGCTTGATTCACAACAATCATTGTCTGCTGCGTTGTCCACAGGTGTCTGTCTCAGCAGCTCTTCTCTCTCTGTCAGTACTGTAAGTTAAAGAAAACAAACAGAAGTTGGTCACAGGTCCAAGTTCCTGTACCTCTTTGTTCTGCTTACCTGCCTTTCCATCTCAGTTCCATTGAGTCTTTGAGGTAGTTTTTGTTCTATTCAGTCTTCAATCACAGTATTTTTATGGCCAGTTCCAGTCTGCTCTTCAGAGACAGTCAACAGACCCCTGTTCTGACAAGCCAGTGATTCACAGCAGCTGACCAGAGGAGCAGACCTGCTTCTGTGTTTAATAACTAGTGGTGGGAAACAGACTACACATCCCAGTTTTGGGTTCATTTCAAAAATGGCCACTAGCTAGTCTGGCAGATTTAAGCAACAAATTCACAGGTTTCCCTTGGAGGATCAAAGTGAAGGAACCAATGTTTCAAGCCAATATAAATTTTTTAGCCATATCTGTCCCAGTGTTGTTTTTTTCTAGAGAGATTGGCTTCTCTAAAGGGCAAAAGCCATTTAAGCATCTTGCACAGAAGTTTATTACCTCCCTTCGATTCCAAAGTCCACCTCATTATCGAGGGGGGAGAATGGTAAATACTCAGCCAAATGTAAATGTGTCATAGTAGTGACCTATATATTTTAAATAGGCACCATTCCTACATTAGGTGCCTTTCTTTAGTGTGTTGTCATAATCTGCAGAACTGCATGGTTTGCACAGAGGGGGAAACACTGAGATAGAGTTGTCATGACAGGCTACTGATTTTAGACCTCTTCATTGGGCAAAGTGTGTCAGGGTTCAAAGTCAACAAAAGTCAGTCTGTCCTCATCAGTTTTTTATTTTTGGAGGAGAATGTGTGAAAACTCTGCACACACACAGCTCCTGTTCTTCGGCAAGCAGTCATGGCAATGAGTAACTCTGTGGCAAAGTCCATGTCTTTCAGCTTTTGCCATTTTTCTATTTTTCTATTTTTGATGAGGAAAGGGGAGGAAGTTTTAGAATACAGCCAGATTATGCTTACCAGGTGGCAGCATTTGCATCAGCAACACATCAGTAGCCTTTGCCACTTTCTAATAAATAATACTTAGAACGTTAAAATTTGTAAAATTTGTAAGCTGGGGCCTTTATCAGAAAGCAGCTAGACAACATTTTTCTTTGGAACCTTGGGTTAATGAGTTCTCTGTCTCTAGTTTTGCAGGTACTCTGAGTATGGAAGGGTCAGTCAGGAGGCTGAGCAAAGCCATTGCTACAGATAGCAAAGAATTGCATCTCACTCTCGGTGACACTGCTGTGGAGATGCAGAAGAGGAAAACCAAATTCCAAGACTCGCTGCAGGTAAAACAGAAAAAGGGATGGGAAACTCTTGACAACTTATGCCATTGCATGAGGAAAAATGAGGAGAAAAGGTGCTTGCTAGAAGGGCAACAAATGCTTTCCAGCATTTAAAGTTTATGTGCAGAAACAAATTCTGTAAAGACTAATGGCAAGGTCCCTGAGCAATAACCCAGCACATAAAAGTTATGACAGTGCATTTATAGACTTTATTTTCACAGATTTTACTTTAGCTTTGGTCTTTCAAAAGACTAGGTAGGTAAAAATAGTTTTTTGTTAGCTTACAGAAGGTTTGGTGGCCTTACTCTAAAACATCTCTTTTTATATGTTTCTAATATTAATGAAGTTGTTTATTTAGACATTTGTTGTTCACTCAGTCATAAAGATATTACTGTTATGCCAGAATGTTTTAAAGAAGAATAAAGTAGCCAATCTGTAAGATCAGGTACCGACAGCATCTTGTGCTCACAGAAAAGCACACACCAGGATTTATGTTTAATTTGATGTGTAATTTAAAAAAGCAATTAACCCTTACCCCATGCAAACTTTACAAACATTGTGGCCTACACGACTGTACAAATTTATGGTCACCTAACCTAAAGCTTGTCAAAGAAACAACTCCTAGCAAATGTTTACAGGATCCAAACCTTTTCAGAATACTCACTTTCAGTTTCTCGAGTAAAGGTGCAAAATGAAGTTGCCACAAACTATTACAAACTGTTAGTAGTGTAAAAGGAAGTGTTGTCTTGCTTTCCAAATGCATGTTCTGCTTCAGCGCTGGCTAAGAACAATAGCTGATTTTTCTCTACAAGTCTCACATTATCTTGGACTTGCTTCTAAAATAATGTCAGGAGAAGGTAAACAAGGTTTACACAAGTGTGTTAACAACTTCTACCCCATTTCAAGCAATACCACTGGTTCTGAATAAGGTTCCTGTTTGCCCGGTGTTTTATCAGTGCCTGACACTGGTAAATTGTGTTTTTGACTTAGATGTGACCAAATTCCTTAAGACATTCAGAATTGGAGTTATATTTCTTCTGGCTAATGCAGATGTTAAAACTTTTGAGAGGACAAATTATGGGCAAACCTGTTTTGGGGGGAAGTGCTCCCTATGCTAGTTTATGTAGACAGCCTTATGTGAGAAGAGATAGCCATATCCTTTTGGGAGTAATCTAGATCCTGTGATGAGAGGAATGTAATTATTGTGCATATAATGAATACATTATTTAGTGATTTGAAGACCAACTAGAAAGAACAAGAATGTAATTTTTGTGTTATGTTTTCTTGACCATAACACATTAGTCAGAATATCTGAAGCTGAATTCAGAGTTTCTAATTCACATAAAAAAGCAGCTGTAAATCTCTTAAGCAGACAGGCTGAATTGTTTGTGAAGCATGCTAGAACAGGTAATATGATCCTTTATATTTTACAGGGAATATTTTCATGAAGGGTAAAAATGGCCAGTCCTCTCATTCCATTTCTTCTTTTATTTATGTCTTACAAAGATGCAAACCTTTATTCTCAGCTGCCAGAAAAAGAGATGCCGTGTAAGCAAAACACTCCAGTGCATGTGTTTGAAGTCCCTCCCCTTGGAAGAGATGCATATAGAGAGCACTGAAGTGGTAGATGGTGGTAACACTGCTCAGGTGTCAGGAGTTGGCTGCACTGAAATGACAGAGCTGCACATTCACACTGTTGCTCCTGTCTCATTTGAGCAGGATCCTGCCTGCCATGCCAGGCTGCATTGCCAGGGAGAGGGAGGTGGAGTGAGAAAGGATAGAAGTCTTTTAAAGCTCGCCCTCCTGTTAAATACACACATTTCCCAACACATTCCTGTCAAGTTTTTAAATGCTGTTCCAACAAGTCAGGTACACTAAATACTTTGCTTGTAAGTAAATAATACTAGCAAATCAAAACAGGAGCCCTTGGCCTGTGTTTTGCACTCACCTAGCAGGCCTTTGTATGACTAAATAAAACACAGGACACTGGAAAACCAGGCTTTGTATTTGTATATCCATATGTTATCTCTGTACCCCTATCTCCTCCTTTTCATTTGGAATAGTGTCCAGGACTAGGCTGAAACGGAATGAGAAATCCATGTTCCAAAGACGCAATGCAATATTATAATCTAAAAATCAGTTTGTTAGAATTGGAAGCTGGATGGACATTACATAGAAACAGCCTGGAGAGAGTCAGAAGCAGAGGTTGAATTTAACACAAGAAAGTATTTGGGAACTTTCCTGTTAAAATCTATGTTCAACACAACCTTGCCGAAGTAATCTTAGAGCCTAAACGTTTCCTCTGATGGTAACAGCAACCATGTGCTTCTAGTAATTTGTGCTGAAGAGGGGTTGAACTATACAGAGCAGGGTGCCTATGAGACTTCAGACACATGAAGCCTGTGCAGGACTATGAGCTGTTGAAAATCAGAGCAGCCTATTTTCTCTCGTCCGGTGCTGTTAGTGGCTGCAAAAAGGTGAAAAGTGGCACAAAAATACCCCCATGAGTTTATCTCCAGTGGTGCAGGTAATACTGCCTGTTACACATCTTTTTTACAGAGAGATGTTACAGCCCTTTTTGCCTTGTGTGAGTTAATCTCTGTACAGACCATAAAGGTACAAAAACATGCATGCCAGTGTTATGAAAGAGTCACTGATACTCTCTGGAGATCATATTTGTCCTGCTTGAGCCATTATGCTACAATAGACTCACTCCAGGATAAATTATGGCTGAACCAGCACCAAGTTAGAGTGGTACAAACAGACAGTATCTCATCTGATAGGACCTCTCCTGGGACAAAATTATTTCTTCAGGCTATTTGCTATCTCATGGAATGATAGCCTACCGCCCTAATAGGCTATCAACCCTGCAGAGGCCTTAGATAAACCTGTTTCAAGTCAGAGCATGTCTATATCTGATTAGCTGTAAATAGATTGACATTTTTTTCCTCAGAGGGAAAGAAGAGGACAGCCACAAATTTAAATTACATTTTTCACCTTAGGCAAGTACAGAAATGTTCAAGAATATGATTTGTATAGAAAATTCGAGTGTACTCGTATAAATGTAATTAAGGAGATGGGAAACAATGAGTTGTAATGATAAATAGGAGCAAAATTCTTGAAATTATAGGACTAGACTTGGGCCCATATTGTGGAAGAAAAAGGATTTGATGTTGTGCTTCCTGCCATGTTTCTTCTCTTAGATATGCAGCTGCTGTGTCGTGGTTTGGATCCTTGGCATTTCATTCTGCAGCTGAGTAGTCATGTCGGTAGTTACAGGAGGTGAAGGTAGTAAACCAGAACTCAGTGTGAACTCAGTGATTTTTGACATTTCCTAAGTCAAAGGGTTGAATCCATCAGTATGTGTATGCAGGTTTTACCACCTTTGATATAAAATTGGCTGGGTGAGGTCACATCCAATTTTTGTTTGGATTTTGTTTATTTTCATTGCAATTCCATTAGAATTTATGAACTTTTTAAAAAGTGGTCTCTGGCCAGAGGGGTTATAAGTGACTGTAATGCAACATTCAAGGACAGTACTGCTTACCATTGTGCAGGCCACCCTGGCTACTTGTTTCTGCCTGCACCTGTACCACAGTCTTTAGTAGGCTGGCACAGCAATTTTTTTGGGGTGCATGCTAGATTTAACTGAAGAAGAGCGGGGATTGCAAAAGCTGGCACTGCCACTGATTTTTTTTTCCCTCCAAACTACATAATGGATGAAAACAAATGGAGCTGGGAACTTGGAGCAGACTTGGCAAAAGGATATGATGGCAGTATATAATTAACTGAAAGAAGGATTATCCTTGACAAACTCAAGGTAAGAGCATACCTGTACTTCCATCCCAGGGAATAAGTTAAAGCAGAAAAAGGTATCCCAAAGTAGATGCAGCTGTATGAAAAAAAGAATGCTTTTGAAAAGTCTAGCTCGTGCTAGGGGCTGTAAGTCAGCTTTGTTCTGGTATGAGTACATCTATACCACTGGTGCTGGTATTAACACTGTTAGTGTTCTCCTAACTGATGGAGTGATGCTAATAAAACTTTTACAAGTATAACACTCCTAAAAATTGGATTAATCAATAAATTACATACCCTTCTAATGTAAACACTGCACACCCTGAATTCAACAAGAATTCCTATTATGTAGGTCTGAGTTTGTAGAGCTGTAATTTGACTAAGATAGCGATGTGGGAGAATGCAGAAGTTACTTCTTAGAAGCTGAAGAGCTAATTTATTTCTCTTGATACATTTTGGTGAACTTTCCAAAATAGGTCTTGGCACTGCTGCTTATGTTTTTAGCATTCTACTACTATTTCTTCTACGACTATGACCTCTTAAAAGCTTATGTTTGTTCTCCAAATGGGACCAGACTGTACTGAGAGATTGGTATTTTTAATACAGTTTCCTGTGGAGGAATAACCCAGACTCCTGGCAACACACCACTATTCAATTTGTACAAAGTATTTGCATCATTTACTCCGTGCACAAGCTTGGGCTCGTGACAATTCCAATGTAATCTGTACTAGCAGTGCTGTTTTAAGTGCAATCACATTACATCATATGCAAGTACTAAAGTTATACAAGGAGAGAACTTAAAACGTTCTTTGGAGTTGAATTTTGCAAAAAGCGATGCTTCATAAAAGCTTGTCAACACTAAACACTTCCAAGTGGAAGTTGATTAAATATACTAGGGCAAGCTCGGATGATACGTAGCTATTTGCTACATATGGGGATACTTAAAATGTGGTTTGTGTATTTGACTTGTCATGGCTAAGCTTCGCAAACGAAGATATGGGAAGGGCTCTACCCACACTTGGTACAAACCCGCTGGTGGCTAAAAAGGCCAATACGGGATAGACAAGTCCGGGAACAGAAGGCACAGCTAAAAGTCTCCTTGGGTGGAATTGACGATGTGCGGATCTTTCTGCATTGTCTTTTCTCCTCAAGGCTAATTCTACATGAGTTTTCAAAGGAGGCAGCAGTGTTATAGATGGTGTGTCTCCATGATTCCCGATCTGAGCAAAGTGGACCACTGATGGTGGTCAATATGGACAAGACTAAGGTGCTGTTTCAAGGAGTCCTTGTATCTCCTCTTTGGGGCTCCTCTATTGCCGCAGCCAGTGGCAAGTTCACCACAGAGCACAGTCTTAGGGAGGGGGGGATCCTCCATCCTGGAAACGTGCCCTGCCCAGCGCAGGTGTGTTCTCAACAGCATGGCCTCACTACTGGTGACCTCTGCCTGTTCGAGGACGGTAACGTTGGTCACGTAATCAGTCCAGTGGATGTTTAGGATTGTACGGAGGCAGCGCTGATGGAAACGTTGGAGAAGTCGTAGATGATGGCGGTAGATGACCCATGATTCAGACCCGTATAAAAGAGTAGACAGTACAATGGCTTTGTAAACACTGATCTTAGTGCTTTTCTTCAGGTGTTTATTGCACCAGACTCTTTTGTAAAGCTTCCCGAAAGCTCTCTATGCCTTTGCTAACCTGTTCTCTATCTCTTTGTCAATCCTACCATCCAAGGAGATGATACTTCCTAGGTAGTTGAACTGCTGGACTGATCTAAGCTCTGATTTACCTGTAGTGATATGAGGATGATGGTGAGGTTCTTGAGGTGCAGGTTGGTAAAGAACTTCTGTCTTCCTTAAGCTGACTTCCAGCCCAAAAAGCTCAGCAGCCTCTGCAAAGCGAGACGTTAAGTTCTGCAGAGCTGCTTCTGTATGAGCGACAAGGGCGGCGTCATCAGCAAAAAGGAGCTCACAAACAAGGTAATTCAGAGTCTTAGTGTGGGCCTTCAGTTGTCTTAAGTTAAACAAGTTACCATCATTACGGTATGGGATGTAAATACCATCATCTTCATCGAGATCAACCGTGGCCCTTTGGAGCTGAAGAAGATCGTGAATAGGGTTGGTGCAAGAACACAACCTTGTTTTACACCATTGGTTATTGGGAAGGGCTCAGAAAGTGCATCGCCAGATCTGACTTGGCCACGCTGATCCTCATGTAACAAGATAATCATTTTAAGGAACTTAGGAGGACATTCTGCTTGTTCTAACATCTGCCACAAACCTTTTCTGCTCACGGTATCAAAAGCCTTGGTGAGATCAACAAAGGTTACATAAAGTCTTTTGTGATGTTCCCTACACTTCTCTTGCAGTTGTCTCAGAACAAATACCATATCTGTTGTACTCCTGTTGGCTCTAAACCCACACTGACTTTCAGGTAAGAGCTCTTCTGAGATAGCTGTGCAGTTACTGAGCAGCAGACATTTTAGAGGCACTCTCTGAGACAGGCTCTTATGGGTGCTCGGAGACTCAGGACTGACTACAGAGCAAATCTTAGAGCAAAGAAATTACTGAAAACTGTTAAGTGGGGTTGGCTCAGATACTCTGAGGAGCATCTGATCTCCTTGAATGATAGGGCCTGTTAATTTGTGGTAAACCAGATGGGAATGAGAGTCATGTGAAACAAACAAACAAACATGCATCTGATTTCTCTTGATCCATTTTCTTATAAAATAATGGCAAATTTTCATAATACTACACCCATACTCAGCATTTTCCTCTAGCTCTCTTGTGTCCTTCCCATAAATGCTATGCTGAGGTCCTAAGTGTTCTTGCTCTTTGCATGGAAAAGGCAAAAGTACAGAGAATACTAGAATTCAAGCTTTTGAAGGCACTTGTGGATTGAGCTGGGTCACAGGCCCTCATGTAACATCCCATTAGAGCAAAAGATTGAAGATATCCAAAAAGAAAACTCATACATGCTGAGCCTTTATCAGATTTCAAACTAAGCAGGATATTTTAAAAAGACATCGACAACTTATTCTTCCATTTTGGACATGGACAATGTGGAAGGGAATAGTTAGGGGTTGTGATTGAGGAATATGCCAAGGGATCTTTGGTATGCAGAGACTTGATTTCTCAGGAATGGATGTAGCCCTGTGTTCTTGCACCTTCCTGCTTCCCCTCCTCTCAACATCCCTGTTGCTGCATGGCCTTCTGTCAAATATATACTCTGGCTGTAAGCTGCACTGCAGAAGAATTGATTAAGAACCTTTTCTCTTGCTGTTGTAAGATATTGGTGTAAGTATGATGTTGTGTACACACAGTATTTATTTATTTTCATTCCTGTAGTTTGGTGCTCTGAACATGGCGTGTATAATTTTTTTTGCTGTGGTTTAGCTCTTGTGAATGCTACTCACCTCTGTTGAAGTGCTCCAAATGACAGTCTTTCCCAGGAGTAAGCCAGGAAGCCACAGCCTTATTGGCTGGTAGTTTCTGCAATGAACTGGGCATCATTCCTTATTCTCCCATGCCAGTCATATCAGTCTTCAGAGAACATGTCCTGTCATCAAAATGCATGTAAGAACATTTTATTTCCTTTGGAAACATAAATTAAGGTCTTTTACCTATCCCTCTCAGTGTTTCCTGAATTGCATTTAGTTAAGGCCTTGCTTGCCCTATCTCAAGGCTTCTCATGGGCTCTGTACTAAGTGGTATTAAGAAAGTGAGAGCATTTCCTGTGCCACAAACAAGCCCCCATTTCCCTCACTGCTCTGACATAACTACTAACAGTTACTAACAGAGCTATGGACATTTCCTTCATTTCCAAAGCATTTGAAATAAGAAATGGGAAAAGACGTATGATCTTCATTATCTGGAAAGAGAATCGAAACCCAAGATCAAAATCTTTACTACTACTAAAATTGAAAATTGAACAGTAACTCTCCACCTTTCAGGTATTGCTTCAATTCTGAGCTCCTCCAAAGTACCTGTTATCAAGTGCTTGCTAGTAGGTAGTTAAAGTTTCAAAAAAAGGATTTTTTTTTTGTGACCTTAAGAGAGAAAGTAAAAAGGGCTTGGGGAAATGGAGAAATGATAAAAAGGACAGACTGAGACTTTGCTTTGTTTGACTGCTGCTTTGGATTGTTCCTGAGCATTATCCAGTTTAAGTCCTTGGAGCCTCATCAGTCATGCACATGGCACTCCTTGGTCACAGAATAGCAGTATAATTTAGTTTGAAGGGATCCTGGAGGTCACTTAGTTAATCTCAGATCCGAGCATGGCAATCCGTGATCAACACTTGTCCTGCATAGTTCTGATTATCTCCAAAGATGGAGAGTCAAGAGATATCCTTGGACAATCTGCTCTAGTGTTGGACTACCTTTATTTTGAATTTTTTTTTCTTCATAATAGATGTTCTTTCGGTCTAACAATCCATCTGTCCTACTGTCTGATCCATGACCAGGATCATTTTAGAAAGTCATTTTGCCTCTTCTTCAGAATCTGCTGCACTTGCCTGTTCTTCAAATCTTGGACTGATATTAGGGGAGCACAACTGGCAGGAAATCTTGAGTCAGGATACCATAGAGTTAGCTTGGGAATCCTTCTGGATTTTAAAGCCAGAGAGGATTTTGTGCAGTGCTTTGGATGTGGTCTTAGCATTATTCACACTGAGAGGAACTGAGCTGGGGAGTACCTTTTGCTGTGGGTAGTCCAGATGGTCAAGGTTTGTACTTCAGTGGAACCCAAATTTGCTATGTCTTACTTTTGTTTTCCCTTAGGCTGGTGATTTGCAGGCAGGTGCTAAGAACCCTGCTGTTTCTCCAATCCCTACTCTGCTCCCAGAAGGGCAGGCAAATTCCCTTACAAACACAGAAAGGATTCCTGGTGCCTCAAGTTATTGCAGTATTTACAGTCATGGACCTTAGCCCTGGAACTGGCCAATGCACATGCAGATAAGCAATGCCAAGATGGACACAGTGAATGTATTGTTCCATGCACACTTTTGCCAGTAGCAGGCTGTTCTGAAGCATTCCCAGGTCTCACCTCAACTGTCAGCTGCTTGTTTCTGACCTGCTTTCAGCTGTGCCACCACAGCTGTATATGTGTGTTTGTAAACTGAATCATGAGACTGAATCATGTTAAACTGCCTAACAATGCTTTTTTTGCAGATTTTTTTCTTCTGTGCCTGTTAAATTCCCTGGACCTGATTCACAGGGTAACTTTACGGACAGTTGTGTTGATAAAAGTCATATGGCTCTTAAGAGAACAGGACAAGATGGGAAGGCAGGAAGGCAGGAAGGAAGGAAGGAAGGAAGGATGGATTGTTGGAAGTACCCTAAATCAATACTGCTGCCAAAGGTAGCATCTCTTCAAACCTACAGCCTCGTGGTGCTGCTGCTGAGACCTGAGCTAAGCTATTGCTGTTGTCCAGAATCCAGTGTCCATCTCACAGTCAGCCTCAACAATGTTGGCACTTCTGTAGCTATACTCCTATTAGTTTGCTCATCAGCAATGAGGTTCAATAAAAATAAGGTTAAATTAAAGAAATGTAGTAGTGTTATGGGTTTATTTTATGGAAAACTTTTATCCCCTTTTACTTACAAGCAGGGGATACTGAAACAATAAGCGGAATAAATAGACTCCACAACCTGTTACAGTTATGAAGTGGGTAGGTATTGTGAGCGCCCGGCACAAGCGAGAGAGCTCTTGTAAAACTTGTGCACCTCACTGTAGCCTGAACCACATCTTTATTCACAAAGGTGTTCCATATTCATTGGGTTACATAACCTTTTCATGCATATTCAACCCCCTGGTCCCACCTTTCTTCGCCTTGTATGTTAATTAGGTTCATGCCCTCCTGATCATGTGGCCTTGGTCTTAGAAGGGCTTCTTTTTGGAGGGCTGAGGCCACAGGCCTGTTGAACTTTTGACCTTCTCTCCTTTGCACGTGCGCTCTGGCTCTTTGGCTTTATCTTGAGTGAGTTTTGTTGATTCCTACTAGTCTGGAGACAGGAGACTTCTTTATCTGTCTTTTGCATTGTCCTTTATCAGTAGGTGGCTCCGGAAATTTACATTTTCTTAGCTCTCTGTATTATGGCAAATGTTTCATTCATGTGGCTAACCTGAGCAAAATCCCCCCAACCTCTGTTTCAATACGAGCCCAGGCCCCCCCTTTTCTCCCACTGTCATCAGCTGCCGCTCCCCGGCACTGCCAGGGAGCGGAGCCGCTGCTCTGCCGCAGCTCCTGACATGGAAGGTGGGCTCTGCGGCCACCCAGGGCCGGCCGATGCTCAGTGGCCCCGCAGTGTGGGGCTCGGTGGCACCCGTGGCTCTGTGCCGCTGGCTGTGGCCGCGGCCTGTGCTTGCCGTCCCTCGTGCAGGCCGGGCTGTTCCATTCCGCTCGCCGTGGCTCACGGTGGCTCGCTCGCCGCCCCCTCGGCGCTCAGGAGTGCTGTGCCCGTGGCCGCGTTCCCCCGGGCCGCTGTGTTGGTGGGGGTGGCGGGGGGTGCCCCGTCACCATTTTTAGACTGCAGCACGTGGCAAAAGACAAAGGGACTTCCCGCAGTTCAGACGGGAAGTAGGCGGGGAGAAGACAGACCAACCAGGACGCAAGGCCACACCCCCATGGAGGGGGGAAAGCGTGGGAAAAATGCATAACGCGGACGTGAGACACGAGGAATTCTGGGCCAGGACAAGGGGATATAAAAAACAGTGACGCCAGACGCTGTGGTTGTTTTTGGCCGCGCTGTGCTGCCGGATAGACCTGCTGCTCCATGGGATCTTGACAGCGCCATCTTCGACTACGTGCTGGCTGGACTGGGACCTAAGGGACTGTTCTCGAACATGGTGAAGCTCCGGCGTTGACTTGAATCCCTTCCTCATCGCAAATTTCTGGTCTGGGCTAGAAAACTTACCCTGCCCTTTCCCTCTCTCTCTTCTCCCTCTCTTCGCGGCACAGGCTTGGGCCCCCCTTTCCCCATCCCCATCCGAGTCACAGGAGCTCCAAAACCCAGCCCTACCCCCCCGAGTCCCCAAAAATCCCAGGAGTGGGAGCTGGCCCCTCTTCCCATCTCCATCGAGCTTCTCGGGGTCCCCAAGCCCAGTCCTGCCCCCACGGGTCCCCTAATCCCAAAGGGGTTGGAATCAATTCCAATTTGCTCTCCTTCATTCTCTAGCTTTCCCCCCTGTGTTCCCCGGGAAGTCCCTGTGGGAGCCCCTGCCTTCACCGACCCCCCTCTTCCCTCCAACACCCCCTCTGGCCACCAGGAATCAGCTCTGAAACCCCTCCCTGCCATACCCCTCACACCTGCTTGCAGGCAGGCCTTTGCTTCAAGCCAAAAAGCTTGTGTTATTCCATCCAGAAGGACTATTTTACTCGTGTTTTCTTATGTCGGATGCTTGATTTAATTTTTGGTTTTTTTTTTCTTTGGTTCTTATTGTTTTGATAAGGGTGTTTTTAATACATACCATTTTTTTTTCTGTTTTAATAAAACTCTATACTCAAGTCTCGAACAATTTAATATTGAATTTATTTTAATTCGCTTCCACTGTCCCCATTAAATGGTGACAAGTAGAAAGGAATCTCTCATGGACTTGTGAAGTTTTTTGAAAGGAATTCCTTGCTCTTTGCAAGCACAGTGCTGCTGAATTTGCAAAGCAGCACTCTCTGGAGTTGTGGAATAGAATATAAGCTAACAGTATATTTAAAACTGAAGTTCTCATTTAAATTAGTGTGTTAATTTTAGTGTGCTAGTGATGTGACACAAGTGTACAGCAGGAATCATTTTACTGAAATCACAGACATTGCTGTGTCCTTTGTGAAGTAATTTCTACCTGTGTAAAATACATATGAAATACTACTAAATCAAGTCAGCATTTTATACTGACTAGACACCCCTATTGCAGTGGTGTAAATTGCTGCAATATGAGGCATCAATGAATAAAATTACACTAGAATGAAGGTCTTGTGTCAGAATTTGATCCCATGTAAGCATTTTGTACTGTTGTTTCAGTGGAACGTTGCAAAATTGAAAAACCATTAGTAGTCCTGCCAATGCTTTAGCATTTAAAAGGTCCTATTTTTAATTTCCCCATAGTCCCTTTATGCTCCTCCATTACTTTAAAAAGGCCATAAGGAGAACACATTTAGCCACTTGGGAATATTTTCATCTTAGTGTTGCTCTTGCCTTTGGCATGGTAGATATGTTAGGTTGTGGCTGAGGAGAAAGGGTCACAGCTTGCCCGCCTCCCTGTTCCAGCTATTCTTGGTTGCTGGAGCAGCTCCTGGGGGCCCCAGGCTGCCAATTGTACTAAAATTGCTGGTAACCCTTAAGACTATTCAAGGAGTAATTAGCTACCGAATGTGGATAATTGTGACAGAGTCTAGCTAATACTGCTTTTGTCCAACATACTAATTAAAGGCTGCACATATGAAAAGAAGAGAAAAAACCCTCTTCTTTTAAAGAAAAGAATTACTAAGAAAGAAAATTTGATCTAGTATTAAAAAAAAAAGTTGTGTTTCTCCTAGAAGGTTTCGATAATTAATCTTAGAAAATGAAGTGCAGCTAGAGTTCTTAGATACTTCCATTGTGGCACCGCTGCATACTCCTCTTTTGATTTCATAAAAAGAATTTAAACTTGTTATAAAAATGTTGTTCAGTGCAAGAACATTTAAAAATCATTCTTGCCTGTGAAAAATCAGTTCTGTTTCTGCTATCAGAGATAGTTCAAATTTAAAGAAGCCCAGTTGGAGATGTCATCATGGGTACCTACCTTGTGTTTTTCCCTCTGTACAAAATGAGGTGGGGTAATCATCTGCTGGCCTGACAAGACACAGTCCTGTGTGCATCAGTATAGCTGTGTTTGTTGTAATTTGTAGCTGTGCTCCTTTGTGCTGCTCCTACAATCAGTTGTGAGTAGTTCATTCCAATCCATTTGTGTAATGTGTGTCTTCTGTGGTACTTTGGTGTTTGCTAATACAGTCATAAAAGCTCATATCTCAGCTACATTTTCTATGCCTCCAGCTGTGCTGCAGGCAGCAGCAGATTTCCAATCTGCAGGAGACCCATCTATAGCTGACTGTATCTCCCCTTTCTCTCTCTGAAGTAGATCACAGTTAAAAGTGAACGACCAGAATGAGGCCCTTGCAAGAGCAGCAGATTCAGAAGCAAACAGCTCCCTTTGCTTCCTTCTGCCCAGCTTAAACAGATTATTTAAAAAAACTCTGTGTTCTGAGATGCTGCAGGGTCACAAATACCCTCTCAGCCAGCACTTCCCAGCCACCAGCAGCCACCTGGCTGCCCACATCTCTCTGTTTCTTTCTCTTAGGCCTATAAAACGTCTCTCAGATGTGGCAAACAACTTGCAGTGTCCCGCCTTGTGAACTGACACATATGCAGACATTCTGCAAAGTTCAAGTCTGATTGAATTTGAGACATTTTACAGGCAGGAATACTGGTGTCACCTTGTTACAGCAGCAGCAATTCCTTTTTTTATAGACTCTTCAAAGAGCAGCTGATATGGCCTTGTGTCCTTGTTTAAATACCTTCTTAATCCATGTTGTTGCATTAGAAACAACATATTGCGACACCTCTTCATTACCCAGAACAAAAGGAAACAAATCTCTGTTACTGGATGCAGACTGTAAGTAGAACGGGCAGTTTATGGTTGTCTTTTCTTCTGTATCCTCTCTATTGATTTGCACTTGGGAATTGATCTAAATGAGATGTTCTGCCATGGTGTTAGAGCTCCTGTGGAAGTGGGAAGACATGGTAGCTCATTCTCCTGCTCTTTGAACTGAAAATTTGAGTGACCTCACTGGCAACTCAGGCTCTTAGGTAAAGAGCAGCAGTGACAGTGGTTTAATGGGACAGTGCAATCTGAAAGAGTCTTCAGGTGGCTTTGACTCATTTAAAGGCTGAGGGTGAAAGGTCTGTGCATGATGGGAAAATACAGTCACATTGTTGAAAAATGTGGAATAGGTAACATTTTCTTAAGAAAGGATGTTCTTTGATGTTTGATCTTTGTATACTTTCAAGCCTTAACAACCAGAAAGGAGATTTGATCCATGAAACAGCAGCCAACAAGCTCTGAGTGATATCCAGGTGTTAGAAAGGCATATTACTTGTTGATAGAATTGCCTTGTTAAGGTTTAGTGCTGGACATGCTTCAGAGATCTCAGACCTGGGGGGTGGATAACAAAGCTTGGGAAGAAGGATGCCCACTGATAGTGGACACAAACAGTGCAAAATTTATGGGCCACAAGAACATCTAGAAGAACTCTCAAGATAAGGAAGAAACTGATGAAGCCAACTCAGCAACTGTGCTGAAATCAGCTCCAACTGGGTAATAGGTAATTCTGATGGGGAGATGATGACCATTTACTGTGATGATGCTTTCTATGGTTTTATACATCTGTAAAGGTTCAATGTACAGTTCTGTTAACCCCCAGTTATATTATCTGTAAATGGACTGCTCTGGTCTCCCTCCCCTTTCCTACTTGGTTGCTCCTGGAATTGTTATCCCCTCCCTCAGTTGTATTTCCCCCTCAGACCCCTCCTCCCCTATCCCATATTTGTCCCCGGCTCCTCCCCTTCTTCTAGTCCTTTCCCTGTCAATCCAAGTTACTCAATCCCTTACAGGTTTGAGTAGAAGGCCTCTGGCTTCTGCTCCTGTCTGTCACCCCTGAACCCCACCTTCCCTTATTCCTGGTTGGTCCTTTTCCTCTCCCCTCCCCTCAGTTGCACCCCCTTTATAAAGTCATGCCCAAGGGTACTGAGCTGCTCTCTTGAGTAGGCTCTCCTTGGGGTTGGACCCCCAATAAACTGAGCTCTGTTTCACCCTACTCAGAGAGTCATTTTCTGCTTCCTTCAGTAGGCAGTAGCCAAAGGTCCTTTCTCCTGGAGCGCTAGTTAGGGACAGGCGAACTGGCCACACTCAAGAAACCCCTCGCGGGGTGTGTGGCAGGGCGTAACCGCCTGGCCAGTGGCTCCAGAGTCACCGGGGTGCCCCATCTCTCCCGTGGAGAGATGTTTGGTGCCCTGGTGCCCACGCATCTGCCTCGTTGCCCTCAAGGTGTGTGCCAGCTAGCCTGGGCTCGAGCAGGGTTTGAGGAGCAGCCATCTGGGAAGGCACTGCAGCAATTTACCTAGGAAACCTACTGACTGGAAAGCAGAGAAATACTGAACATGTGGACTAATTAGCATGAGAAGCGAGAGAATCATTAACCAATAGAAGATAGTACACTCATTAATAAGATAACTATGTAACTTGTCTCTGATGAACACAATTCCTTTGTTTGCTAAAATGCATAAATAGTAAAAAGTTTTGGTAGATGGTGTGCTTTGTGGAATAGACAGTAGATGATTTGTGCTTTGTGGTAGATGATTTGTAGAATAACACTGGGCACCCAGGCTTGTGCAGCTCTAAAATAATCAGTGTCTCTTTCAAGTGTGTAATTATAGTCTTGTTGCACACCAGGTAAGAAATCCAATTGTTGTGGACAATATAATCTACATTTTAGAAATACCTGTCATTCTTCATCATTATTCACATAACTTTGCAGAGATGGAATTAGAGGCTTCTGTGTGAGTGCTATCTTGCAGCAGGAGCTGCAGGCTGGGACAATCAATGTAAATCAAGAAAATCAATGTAAATCAAATTAATAATTGTAATACTTGATAAGGTAAACTAAGTTAATAATAAACATGCAGGTTCCACCTGAGTGCATGAAAAAAGACCAGATCTTAAATTTAGAAGACAAACCTGGGTTGGGGTTTTTGTTTTGTTTTGATTTTAATTGACAGTAATTATGAGCTCACATGTCAGAAATTTAAATCTTTTTTTTCCCCTTGTTCAGCTCTGGAGCTGTGTTTCCCATGCCTACAATTGGTCATCATGTCATGAAGATGAGTTTCTTCTTCGTTTCTTTTTACATTAAAGGATTAGTGTCATGTTTCTTATCTTGCTCAGTGAGCCTGGCTTTCCCCTTTCTCTTAAAGTGGCACAACTTCAAGTACCACAAGTGCCTGACCATTCACTTTACTCCAGCCCTCATCCAAGAGCAAATGTTAGCCTGATGATCAGAGCACACCTCCGAGGGGTCTGTGTTTAACTGCATTTGGCCAAGGAAGGATTTAGGCCAAATTTCCTACCTCTGACCAAGGATTAATGCCATTTTGTAAATCAGAGTGTTATCACTGTGGTGTTCTCCCCTTCTAGATCACAGAGGACAATGATCTGTCCTGACTTCCTTCTGGAAATTCTGCAAGTAGATAGAACAGAGCACTGACAATTCCCTCTGTAGGGAAGTACTTCCTAAGAGTCAGTGGCTTCAAGTAGCTTCCTGATCAGCTCACCAGTTGCTTTGGATTTCATTTTGAAGCACGGAGGCATCCACTGTGTTAGGAACTTAAGCATGAAAATGGGTCTCTGGATTCCAGGCTCACTCAAACCTTGTTCATATCAAACCTAAGTTCTACCTCTGTACAAGTGGTCACTGAGTTTGAGTGTCCTCTGAGGTTGCCAGATGTCAGGGGACAGTGTGTGATGGCCCAGTGTGTTACAGCACAGTGCCTGGCAAGGCAAGAGCAGATCTTTACAGACAGAGAGGAGAGGACAGGACAACGGTTTTCCATGGCTGTGGAAACTTTGGTTGCCTTCAGCTGCTTGTGAAACCACAGGTACAGGCTCAGGGTCAGTATTTCAAAGAAGAAGCTCTCCTCTATTTTCAGATGAAATAGCACTGCCACTGCAGTTTATCTAAGTAGTCTTGCTACAGAACACTACTATATTTAGAAGTCACTCAACTCCCTAATGCAAGAATAATATCTTACAAAAAAGGTCACATTACGCTTCTCCATTCTGTTAGTACTGTGAGTTTTGTAATTTATGCTAGACCACTTTATCCCACTTTAATTACCACACATAGGTAGGTAATTCCCTAGGTAATTGTGGCCATATTTGTCTCAAGTGGACCTATAAAGACTATTCCACTGATTTTCATAGTCACCATTAGCTCTGAGCTCATCCAGAGGCTCTGAATCACAGATAAGGAAATGCATACTGGTACATGAAATTAGAATATGTATTGGTACATACCAATGCATGTTGGTACATGAAATTCATACCCCACATTGTCCTACCCACTCCTTTTCAAGGAATCTGCTCCCTCATTAGGGTTGGATTGGCTGGCTAATGATAGTGGATTAACGGCTTGGAGTCTACACATTAGCAAGCACTGAAAGACTTGCATTTCGGAGGGAGAAACACACTGTGTAACATGCTTTCACATCTCATTTTCATAGGTTTAAATAAAGAACCAATTCATAAAAAGACGTACCTCATTGTGAAGCACTGAGGATCGTCAGGCACAAATAGCTGTGACACATGACAAGGAGTCTTAAAGCACTAAGACCAGCAAAATAAGGGTGTGGTTACCATGGATCAGGGCCTGCTTCACTGCAGATGCCTGTGAACTTCATTCACAAAACCTAATATTTTTAGTAACTTGCATCTATATCTTTGCCACCCCTACTGGGGAGGAAAAGTGCGGAAAAAAGGAAAAGCGCGGGGGAAAGGAAAAGTCTGCTGCTAAACCCTGCCGGAGATGGTGTTCTCCCTTGGCTTTCATTATTGAGGCTGCGAGCACGGGAAGGCCGAGCCAGCGCGGCCGCTGTCCCTGCTTGGCACTTGCCCAGCCCCATGGCACAGGCAGTGGCACCGGGGGAACGGGGCAGAGACAACTGTGCTGCAGCTCCTCCGCGCCCAGAGCAGAGGCAGAGAGCTGCTCCTGGATGTTCCGTGGAGCTGTTACTGCCACAGGCTGCTGCTGCTGCTGGGAATTGCACCGGTGAAAGCTGCAAAGGGACAGGAGAGAGGCGAGCCCAGCCCCGAGAGACAGGGGTCACCCGGCTCCAACTGCAGCCCCAGGCAAGACCACTCTGTGCCGAGAGTTGCAACTCTACAGATAAAACTGGACTAAACAAAAAGTAAAACTGATAATTGTGCTCTGCATATATTTCAGCAGAAAGAGAGATCCTAAGACAAAAAGGGATCCCGTGGAGAGACTCCTTGAGATAGGTATCAACCCTGCTTTTACAAACTAGCTTAGAAGAAAGGACATAAGATTCTATCTAATAAGCAAGTATGTCACCTTTTTAGTTTAAAGTAAACAGAAATGTTTAGTTCAAAATGTTGGTTTTCTGAGTTACTCCTGAGTTATTTCATTTGTATTGTTATTGATAATAGTTTTATTTCACATGCTAATTAAGCAGTTGAGTACAAAACTCAAAGTAAGACAAAACCCTTCCTATAGTGCTCTTAAAAGTATTAAGTTGTCCTTCTAACAAAGTGTTTTACATCTAGCAAATAATTCTAAAACTTCCACTTTGAAAAATGTTGTGTTTTGTTTAGAAATAACAGAAAAGGTTTCTGTAAATTACTTTAAAGTATTAATCCTCGAAAAAGCTTTTTTTTTACAATGCCAGGCACAGTACTTACAGATGCTTGTCGAAGTTGATAAGCCAGAAGTTGAATGCACAGAAACAGCCTTAAGTCTTTCTTATAACATTAGTGCTAACAGAGAAACTGATGCTGAGACTTGAAATATGATTTATTGAAACAGTTAAAATATGGTATTGAATATCACTTGCTAAAGTTAAAACTTAATCATTGTTACCACTAACTCTGTGAAGACGATTTAAGACAATAGAAGGTAGAATTCAGTTTGCCACAGTCGTTAAAAGTAAAAGATACCATCTTAACTCATTTGTGTTTCAAAATAACTCAGTTTTTACAGTGTTTGCATCCATAGCCTGCATGTCTTGCTCAGACAAAAGTTTTGCCTAGAAATTTCTTACAACTTGCTTAAAAAAAATGGGAGCTGTAAGCTCTTAAATATGACATTGTACCCACAGAGGACTAGGCTGAAAGTCTGTCACTACAGAAAAAACACTGACCCACACAAACAAACTTGTAAATGTGTTTGCTGCATTTCTTTCATGGCATTAATTACAGAAAGGTAATTTCCAACAATGCTAAAGGAGCTGCTAAAGCCAGCTCAGCACAAACTCTGCTGGGAGCATCTGTTGCTGAGCCAACTCCACTAAGTCACCTGAAGTACTGAGCTGTGGTGTTTCTGCTAGAGAAGTGTGACTCTATTCCTTGTAAGGAATAGTTTGAAGTTATTTTTAGTTCCCAGGTTACTTAGTATGTACTAAAAGTTTGGTAAGCAGAATTTTGATATCATTGCATGTTCTGTATGCTTTTTCTACTTACAGTCAATATTCAACTACAAAAATGCTAGTTATACTGTCTTAGTTTTAGAAAGACTAATTCTAAAGTGAAAAACTTAAAAGCATGTGAGTGTTGAATCCTCAGAATACTAAGTTGGCTTGCATGTTGTGTCATTGTAAAACTAAAATTCAGATGCTGAACAACAAATCACTAAACTCTGCAAAAATAATTAATTGGCAAAACCCAAACTTGGTAACTAAGAAAAGTCAGATGTATCAACCTTTTATATATTTTATTTTAATTTTCTGAAAAAGAGTCATACTATGTTTACTGTGTAAAAAAAAAGTAATCTTTACCATTCTTTCAAAACAAACAAAGAAAGGAAGAATCAGAATCAGAGAGACTCTCCTTGTGATAACAATTACAGAAAACATTGCTAATTTTTTCGATTTTTAAATTGAAATCTAATAACCTAGGAGAAAAAAGTTATATATTCTATAAGACCACAACATGCACCCACAAAATGAGTGATTCCTGACGTATAGATTTTTGGATTCAGCCAAAACAGAATGCCTGACTTCTATTGTTAAGTGTGAGTTCTGTAAAAATTGTAAAAAATTGTAAAACTTGTTAACTATCTTTGTTTCTATGGTTACATGTATTCATGATGTTAAAACAAAAAGAAGGGGAATAGTTGGAATAAGTTTTATTAGCAAATGAATAGATTGGGTGATGGCTCTGAAATGGCTGTAATCAAGGTAGGAGCCTCGGCCTTTAAAAGTGGTAACAAAGTGACTCAGCTCTCACTCAACACCACCAGTTTGGGCAAAACTTACCCACCAACCAAAAGATAACTATTTAATTGCTCAGTTACTGTTTCCTCTATATGAAGTGTTCTTAGATCGAGTGAACCCTGAGAGAACCATGAGAAAACCCTGGGCGTAGTAGAAGTGTGTGCGTGTGGCGTGCAAGATATATAGATGTAAAATTAATATTAATAGAAGTCTTTGGCTAAAGTCTTCGAGACTGTGAGTAGCTGAAGATGAAAAACCCAAACGCCACAGACATTTAAGCACTTTGGCTGTGCAGAAAATAATTTGCCATGAGGTTTAGACATTTCAAATGTCAAGGTTCAGCACTGTGAGTACTGTAGTCTTGTTTCTTCTTCAGAATGGCATTCATGAAAGCACAAAAAACCCCAACAAAGCCAAATTTCTAAATTTTAAGAATATGCTTTTTTTTTTTGTCAACTCACATGACATTAATGAATTGAGGAGAATTCGTATTTAATGTCCTATGTGACCCACACTTGCAGTGTTCCAAGCTGTACTTAGCCTGTGCTGTGACATAATACACACAGTGGCATTGCACAGAGCAGGTGGGAACCCACAGGCCTCCACACAGACAAACCAGGCAGTCTTGGCAACAGTTTTCCTGCTATTTGTCATTTGGCTGTAACAGGACAGATTTGCTATTACACTTTCAGGTGTACAGTAACAGGAACAGATTGGTTACTAAGTTGAATGATTTTAGTTGTGAATTCAATGCAAATAAAGCAATTTACCAAACAATCTGTGAGTAAAAATCTGTGAGCAGAGCGTTGCATCAGTTTTGTCATTTGTGGATCTAACAACTAATTGCCTAGGAGAACTCTACTTAAAAGCATCATCAGATGTATAGATATTTACTTCACATTTCCTACCTAGAGTAGATTGAAAAATATGTCATAGCAGCAGAATAATGAGATTATTCTGCAATTATTTGGTTTTAAAACTTTAGACAAATATTCCATTTGTAGGAATAAACAGTTTGGTATTCAGTAGTTCATCTAGAATATGAAATTGCTTGGATATTCTGTCTGAATGAGAACCACTCCCAAACAGAGGTTGTGTCTCTAAGCAACTTGAATTGTAACATGTAATTTAGAAGCACTTTAAAAATCTAATTCATGTGAGCTGGTCCACCACTATATACCCAATATCATGTGTGTTCCAGAGGCTTGAGAGGTAAGGGAGATGATTCACTTGCTTTGCTTATATTGATGGTTAGATTAGTGGTAACAGTAATTCCATAGACTCTTGTCTACATTGCCCGGTGTAATATTAGGATGCTGCCCCACCCAGTTTACTGTCCTAGCTGGCAGCTCCTGGTGCCACCCACCCTGGAAGGAAGTCTGTGACCTAATCTCTGTATGGTAAAAGATTCCCAGTGCAGCAGCTTAGCAAAGACTTCCTACAGCACTGGTATGAGAAGATTGCTGCTTGCTTGCTCTGGTGTGATTAAAAGCGGACCAACACGTAGTTCCAGAACAAGGTCAGGAAATTAAAGGAGGTCACAACAAGCCAAGAATAGCAAGTCATGCTCAGGGGCTTTGCAGGGAGAAGCATTCTTGGCTGAGGTATGATGTTTTCAGGGAAATTTTAGCATCTGTGATGTGGCGCTACATGTAGTGGGGAGAACAGGGAGGGGATCTTACTGCCTAGTGAGTGGTACAGGAGAATCTGGTTTGTCAGAGTTTTCCTTTTAGACAATGACATGTCAAGCAGCCTCTGGAGGTGCCAGCCCCATTCCTAGTCTCTGACTCAGTCCTTCAGCAGTCTTGTAGCCTGACTTCATTGCTGCAGGATTGCTGTTCCTGTAATTTTCAGAGGGGTAGGGTGAGACGTGGGGAGGGAGAGAGAGGAGCCTGGAGCCTGCAGTCTGCAGTGCCAGCTGTGGGGCTTCTGTGCCAGATGGTGTTCCCCCATCTGAGACCAGGACAGCATGTGGCATTCAGGAGTCCTGGCATGCCAGAGACACATTGCATGCATTTCGTGTCCAGTGATGGGCACCATGATTATTTTAAGTGTAATAGATGTCTTTCCATCCTGTTCTGTGGTCTGTGTGATCATCGCAGGAAACTAATTCATGGACAGCAGCTCCCGACTTAGAATGGTGTTAAAGTGCTTGCATACCTTTAAACGTGGATGCTCAGTTAGTTTCTGTGGGCCCTATGAGAGGCATTGTTTGCTTTTCTAAAAAATAACAGGAATTTAAAGTATGTGGTAGAAAGCTGCAAACTATCAGTGAGATCCAGAGTGATTTTTCTGCAGGTGTCGTTTTTATCCACGGAGTGTCTGTTACACACAGTTAAGTGAATTAGGCTGGGGAAGGGGCTGTTGGCTCAGAAACGTCTGTAGTCTCCTTTCATGCTTTGTTTCAGAAGAGGACTGAAAGCAATAGACAGCAGCTCTGAACCTGACCCAGCCTTCCTTCCCTGCTCACAGGCTTTTTTCTCACTCTCTCTCCTTCACCCTGGTTATAGTAAGTACCCAGCAGGACTATCCCGTGCAATTAAATGAAGAGTTAGAGGACATTCACTCACTATACAGACTCTGCATGTGACCTTCACAATACAAAAAGAAATACAAAAGAAATCCAGGCATGCAGAGTAACCCCAACTATAACTAGGTTTGGTGCCATTCTAAATTGTTTGGGACAGAGGGCGGAGAGAAAAAATGACGAAACCTTGTGATCCCCATTTAGGTCCTGTAACTGAGTATATCTGCAGAGGGGGAGTGAAGGGGCCATACTTGTCACTGTAACTGAGAACAGCAAGTATGGGGAGATTTATGCAACAGCTCTTCTTTCTCCTAGAATTCTCCTAGGCTCACACATCTACACGTTCATTTCCCAACTTCACTTAGTTCTCTGCAAAACAACCCTATTTACTTGCTTTGAGGTGAATTTACTGCGTTTGCCTGCTACAACTGATACCTACTACTACTCTTTTCTATACAACAGCAGAACACAGGGAATCACATATGTATTATCACTGTTGTATACAGTGAAATGGTAGCCAGTCTAAAAAAGTGCATTAAATAAACTGTGTTACAGTTAAATACAATCCACACAAAATACTCAGAAGTAATTGCAACAGCCAGCTGTAATAAAAAAGGAAATAAAGTTTTTATATTCATGGATGATCATACTCTTGCAGAGTAGTAGGTTCCTATTCCAGGGAAAGGTAAGGGAGCTTAAGGAAATACTGTTCTAACTTATTTTTAAAGAATATGTGCATTTTAAAGTAGCAGAGGTTTAAAAAATTAAGCAGAACTTAAAATAACTATGATCTGCTTCTGTTTGCAAACTGAGCTATCCAAAAAGCCTGAGCCTCTTTTCAGTACAATTTTTAGTGCTTCTACCCTAAAACCCTAATGTGAAGTAATTGCTGTTGGAACTGACTGGTGTGTTCTACAAACTAATTTTCTTTTCTCTGTGGTTCATTTCAACAACTTATTGTTCTTAAACTAATTGTATTGAAAAATAAGGACCCAAAGGGGAGAAGCTAAAATCCCTTCTTGTGCCTTGCTTTTTAGGCTCAAAACGTTTTTTACTGCTAAGAAGGAAAATTTCTTCCCAATTGCTTATCTAATTGTGTGTCTTGTCTACAATCAAAAAGTTTCACTGGCTCTGTAAGTCCATCCAGTGGCTGCATATGGGAATTGCATATTTTTGAGGGTAAATTCCAATTTTGTACAATTTAATATTTTAAGTAGTGTAACTAATGCTATTACTGGAAATAAACATGAACTGAAATGTACAATTTGAATACTCCCAGCCTTTGCTGATAAGTAGATCTGTATCTGCAAAGTCCCCTTTGAATAATACTGAGGATTGATTTGTTGTGCCAGCAACAGGAACAAGAAAAAAGTTGATGATTGTTTTTTAGTATTTCAATTAATTACCTCCTAGAACGAGGAACAGAAACCCGATGAGTGAAAAGTTTTAGCTTATTTTCATTGTGAGCCTGAGACAACTGAGGTCATGAATACTGGCTCTTGTGAGTCGTCCTCTTCAACCTCGTGCATGTGTTTATACTAAAGCAAACCTCTACAAAGTTATGTCTTCTGATTATTAAGTATGTTTTTCTTGTCAAATGACATGAGTTACTACAAAAAGTAATTCAAAAACTGAATGTAAAGAAGACAAGATCTGAACAGTGTGTTCCAGAAGTCACCTTTATAGAAGAATTTTAGAATTTATATGCAGATTACTTCCATGAAATGCTGCTTAAGTTCAGTATTGAATGTTGATGGGTCATCAGACTAAATCAGGCCAGCTGACCGAGAATCTATGATTAGATGTTGTATTTTCCCTTGATGATGACAGCAATTTGAGCCTCAGTGCCTTGAGCCTTAATTCTAACATCACTTCCATTATCGCTGCCAGTGCTGGAGTTGTAACTGTGAAGAATATCTGTGGAATACTTTTACCAGCTAAAAAAAGCCCATTTGCTAAAAGCCTTTTAATTCTCTGTTCTTGGTAAATACAGGCTTCTAAAATGTTCACCATCATTACTAGCTTTTTATTTCCCATGAAAGTAAATGTATCTCTAATTTTGCCTTCTAGAGTGAATACATTATGATAGAGCTCACAATTACATGATAGCCTATAATTTGCCTAGGGGTGCCCTGCTTCAGATAGTGCATAGGCTGTGGAGGCATGAAGAGAGAATGACTTTTGTAACACCAGCCTGCATCTAGCTTTTTAAACAATCTAAGAGCTTTATTCTTTTACTTATATAAATAAATTTTGCCCTGGAAAGTTTCAGAAGTGTGTCTAACATACTGTCATGGCAAGTACTTTGTGCATGTCGAAATAACTATATAACTGTTACAGTAGCTATTGCATGCTGTGGTACAACAGTTGCATGTTTATAATCCTTTCCAGAGTCCTGTACATTTGAGATCTTCATTATTTTCAGTCTACAACTGCCACTACTGAGGTTACAGTAGTTGTAAACTCTATCAGCTTCTCTCCAACGAGATATCTGGTTGCAGTAACAGAGTTTTAAGTTAGAATATTGCAATTCTTTCTTGCTGCAATGATTATTATAAAAGCAGATCATGCCAATGTCTTGTGGATATAATGCAACTCAATCTGCTACAGAAACTCTGCTTTCAGGTTTGGATTTTTGTTTGTTTGTTTTTAACTAGGGCCACAATAAATTTATGCCTTATTTGTTAACCTAAGTACTCCCCAAACCTGAAAACATAGTCCTGTATTTGGGCTCCATGAGACTTTAAGTTAAAATAAATGAAACAAAGAAAATGAATGCAGAAAGCATTCAACTCATCTCTCTGGACCCTACTCTAGCAGTTTTCCCCACTTTCCATAGCTGGCTGATATCTTAGGAATTCACTTTCCTCTGTAAGCGTAAAGAGCTGGGTGCTACAGAACCACTGAATGAACTCTTAACTTTCCTTCCCCTGTGAGCTGTGACTCTCAGCATGTTTCTAGTTGGAGCGGAACAGTAAGTTTCCTTAGAACTGGGTGTTTATTTTAATAGTGTGCTTGATTGGTGTTCAAGAGCTGTAGTTAACAGCATTTCTCCTATGCCTTTGTCCTGTCCTTCCTTCTGAGAACAACCAGAGGATCACTTGGTTATTTTATTTTATTTTATTTGCATTTGCCGGTGTTAGGATTTTATTATTCATGTGTCAGTTATGACTATATCATTTACCAGAACCAAAAAGACTCTGCTTCTTAGTACATTATAAAAACTAGAAATCTTTCCAGAGGTGTCCAGTATATTATTTGTGTTGTGCTTGTTCCATTAAATATATGGGAAACTATTTTCCCCATGTGATTTATTATTCTTCATGAAGTAGAAGACAAGGAATAACATGATGTATTTCTGTTTTGTCTTGAGCTCTTTACTGAAGATGGGAGAAGAACTCAAAAAGTGGTGTACCCTTTCTCAAGGCCATAGTAGAGCCCCCTTTTCAGCCCTGTCAGCTTCCATGCATTCTGGCTGGGCAATATTAACACTGCAGCATTCTTGTGCAAATGCAGGGCCCTGCATTTTACCATGTTCTGTGATGGGACTGATCAATAAACCCCTCAATGTGGAGGTTACAAATAAAACTGTGGAATTTACAGATTGGGAAAATTATTTTCAAATCAACCATAGTTTTTTAGCTAAACAAAACTAGACTGATAAACACCTGCATGCCAAACATTTCCTGAGAGAGTCTGGAATATTTACAAAGCCCATAGGCTCTTCTTAGAGTTTTGCAGTACACTCTTAATCCTGTACTCAGCTGATGGGTCGTTACACAGACATCACTACGGAAAAATCTATCCTGTTCTAGTTTCTCTTTCAAAGGTCTCTATCAGTTCCAGAAGTCAGGAGATCCATTGCCTACCTCAATATTGCCCTCTCTGTACAACTGCAAACAAGGAGAAGCAGTTTTCTGGGGTGGAGGGCAGCCTTTTTCTCTAGAGTGAACATAACTGAATGATTAGAATTGACATTTTTTGGCATATTTCTCATTAATAGCATTCTTGCTGAATGGAAAGACTTCATCATTTGATGTGTATTTGCTTCAGAGTGGAAAAATGCAAAAGGAAAGAATAAACAAAATCAGAAGTTTTTCAGACAAAATAATGGTCACAGAATTGAGTTTACAGGTCAGCACAAACATTACAGGCATATGTTAGTCTATCATAATTGTGTTTGTCCGTTTGTTCTTCCCTGATGAATAATTGTAAGATATGCCATTTATATTTCTTTGTCCAGATTTTCTTTCATCTTTTTCTAAACCAAGCACTTCTAATATTTTAAGTCTTCTGTTGTGCACAATAGACCCCAATTTAGGGAGAATTGTCAAATGTCATTGCAAAACAGCGTTATGCAAAACCATATTGCAAAACCATTATGTTATTCAGTAGTGTCTTTCAAATTCTAAACTAATTTTTAAAAAGTCTAGTCAGGGTTTATGTTGTGTCCCATATTCCTTACACTTAAATGCAGAGATCTGTTTCAATTATATTTTCACAGAGGTTTATCCAGTTAATGTGTGGTTATGGGGTTAGAAGTTAGTTTTGAAAAATTCGTTTCATGAATATTTACAGTGCATCTGTTTATGAACAAAGTACAGACTGAAAAGACAGCCTAGCACAGATGAGTCATAAACTGGTTCTTAATTATTTCAGTTTGCAGGCAGTACCAAGTGGTGTGTTTGCTCCTTTATGGTCCTGGTCTTCCCTTGAATTAATCTCTTGACAGAACTGGAGGACTTTTGCGAACCCAGCCAGTCACTAAGAGCTGTTCACCCTCCGATAATCCTGCCTCCAGAAACTTATAACTGGCAAATGTTTAGTGAAAGATGAAACAACAGATGATTTTCACATTCTTGGTAATTTCTATGACTTAATTTTACTGTAGTAAAAAAAATCTGTATACGAAAGGCTTCACCCTTCTCATTTTAGAAGTGTATAGTTTAGAATCGCAGAATTTTTGTTCATGTTTACATAACCTGTTATTTTTCCCTGTTGCTCTGAGGAAGGTGCCACAATGTGCTCACTTTACAGCTGAAGGAAGTGTGGCAGAGAGCAATGACTTCCTTCAGGACACACAGCCAGAATGCTGTAGGCTCAGTCATCCCGATTTCCACTTACAGTGATTGCCACTTCATTCTTCACACTATAAAAACTACAACTTAGGAAAGGAAAAAAAAAAAAAAATTGCCCTGTAGCTCCTTTCTTGGGAGAGGATTTTCAGAACCTGAATTCTGGCAACCAGATGCCATCTGCACCTTACCATAGTGCTTTAGTAGTGTGGGTACTTTGTGCCTTTCAAAGAGCACCTGGATACAGCTGGAAAAAAAAGGAGCTAAGCCAGCTTTGAAGCAGAAAGGATGATTGCAATGGAAAGGGAGTGAGGTCATTTTAACTAAGCAGTGTGTTTTAATGTAGTGAACAATGTAGAAAAATCTTATTCCTAACAAAGTACAAAAATGGTCCAGTGGCATTTGATTTATTCCTGCTGTAAGCCCCAGCTTATCTCTGAAAAGGTGTTAAGAGAAACTGTTCTGTGAAGTCCATTTAAAAACAAGCCTTTATTCAACATGAATAATACTGGGCTCTTTTATGGATAAAATTAGGAAATTATTCTATTTCTACGTAAGGGAAATAAATTAATAAAGAAAACCAGTACTGTTTTGCAAAACCCAAATGTTCTTCTCATCTCTGAAGTGACTCTTAAGTTATTGGCTCCTTTATAAAGAGCAAGAGAAAGCCAATAGTATTTAATAGAGAAATCAAACTTAGACACTTAAAAGATAACCATAAACATTTACAGGCTATCTTGTTGTGTTGTGGCCACAGACAGATGCAGACAGTTGTGTTCCATGGATGTAGCTCAAACAGGAATTCTGAACTTATTCAATATAATGTACTTCATTTCCTGGCTATAATGCTGGTGTAATTGGATATTACAAAAAACAATCTTGGGTTTTAAAATACTGTTGGTAAAGTAATTGAAGTATAAAACCAGAAAACGTGTTAGTACAGTACAGATTTAAGCAGGCAGGTTAGGAAGATAATGAATATATATTATGTAATAAAGAATAACAGGATGATCTATTTTTGTGGGAATGCAATAGAATATAATTCTAAAGACTAAGAACCTAAGATTTCCATACAATCAGTGGTAACCCAGGAGGAACAATCTCAGTCAATCACATTCATAAAAAAAACCTCCCAGAACTAAATTTTTCCTGAAAAATTATCCATAGGCTTCAGGAATAAAAAATGGTGTATTTTGCAAATTGCAGTGCAGATTACTCTGAAACCTATAGGCAGAATTAGCGTGACAATGCCCAATTATATTTGCTTCTGACCCAGAGAAGGAATAATTGTGGTCTGAATGAAAAACACAAAATAACAGCATGTCCTGTGTATGGGCCAAAGCTATCAGGCTTAAATTCAGTCACAGCAAATAATAACCTTGTTTTTATAGAAATATCTATTTTCTGCATTGTGCAGCATAGTAATCCTAAGAAATGGATTGTGATCATATTGAAGGATGTTGCATATTTCCCATAGTTAGTCTGAAGGAGTTTTAAGCATGTAAAGAGCATCATTTGTTTGAGAGGTTAAAGGTCTAGATCAAAACCTCAGTGTCAGCCTGGATTGAAAGCCAGTCAGTCTGTGAGAGTGAAGACCTTTAGGCAGAATTACCTTTGTGGCATTGCTAAAATGCAAGGTGTGTCTTACCTGAGAATATTTCTTTTAAATAACACAATAATCTGTCAAAATCCCATAAAATGTCCTTATCTCCAATCTGAAAAATTAGATAAGGACAACTCTCTTTAGGGAGGATGTGATTACTCTGTACCACCATCCTTCTTTATCCTTTGTGAAGTTCTGTGAAACTACAAAGTACTTTGTAATACTGTTACTAAAATATGTTGCTCTGGCATAAATCAGGGGCAGTATGGCTCAGCTGTGATTTCCTGGTGTGCAAGGAAGTATTTTAGAGGTTGGGGAATTACGGTCTGAGATGTTTTCTTTGTGTCAGATTCTTTGTGGTGGCAACAAAAATGCTCACTAGAGTTTAGGCTAAAATGTGGATTAAGACTAAAAGTAATGACTTCTGTGTGACAATACAGTTCCTTCTTCTGACAGTAAATTTATCTCAGGCTTTAAGGAAGTCTACAGGCATTGAGAATTACATTGCACATGTTCCATGTGTGCAAAAGTGAAACAGAAATTTAAAATAATATTAATTTCTGCCTCAGATGGGATATAGCTCTTAATATTTCCACTTGTACCCTGCACAATATCTCATAGCTCTATAAAATTTCTTATTCTAAATGCAGGTGTTTTCCTAGAGCAATCCTGAAGGAAAAATTCCACTCCTTTTCCCTTGGAAATCTAGAATTATAACTTGCGGAATAGTACAATGAATCAGTTATATCCAGGAAATGTTAGAATTTGAAAAAGGAATAAAGCCTACAAAATACAGATTTGATATTGCTTATGTTAACATTTCTGGAATTAGGTGCATTTCAGAGAAATGCACTGCACGTTGTACTGTACAGAGTAATAATGCCCAGAAATGTATCTGTGCAAAGCATTTCATCATGTATATGTTAGGATGATATTTAAAAATATAGGTCTTAGTGAAATAACCGAAGTTATTTGGCTTCAGTAATACAGGAATAAGCATACAAAAAGAAACTCCTAAAAACTTCGGAGTAGACCAAATTCTCACATGTATCTAAAAATAAAGGGTACTAATTTTAACAACAGAAGATACTTGCAGGTGTAGATGAACACACCTTTCTTTTTTCTCTTTCACTTGAGCACATCAGTGGTGGAACATGCCTGCCTCTTTGGCTGTTAATGGAAAACAATGGAGTATCTGGCAGGATCACTTACTTTAAGGTGTGATTTCCTGCTGGAATAACATCTGGAAGCCAAAGGGGAGGTGAGAATTTTATTAATCTTAGCTGGAGGTAGGAGAGAGAGATCACATCATGAAACATTCCTTCAATGTCAGCTGTATGTTCCAAGAGTGGAGTAGCATTTTGAAATGTTACTGAGTCTGACAAGCAAGTCTTTCCATTTGAAGGAAAGAGAGAACAACCTTCTCTAATCTGTATTTTTATAATAAATTAAAGAACTTAATTTATTTACAAAGAATGTTCACAAAACCAGATGGAAATTATACTGTATTGGTTAATTAAGGATTCTTGGAATTGTTACATGAAGGCCTGTGGGTTTATGGGTGGGGTTTTTTGTGTTTTGCTTTGCTTGTTGGTTTGGTTGGGTTGGTGGGGATTTTTCTAGGGTTTTTTTGTTTGTTTGGGGGGCTTTTTTGTTTGTTTGTTTGTTTGTTTTTTCATGGCAGCTGCATCTAGATTCATCTACACAAAAAGATGTCTCCATGAAAGACATGTCAAGTTTTTCTATGTGCCTTCCCCAAAACAGTCAGAGCTTTTTCCTGGAGCTGAGGATTTGGATTTCTTCTTCTCTATTTGGAGGCCAAGAGAGAGGAGGAAACATTGATTGTGTACCCTGAAAAGCAGGTAACTCATATCAGTCATGCAAGAACAAAAATCAAGCTTCACTTTTCCAGAGGAGGAATTCAAACATGCACCTTCCCCTACAAAAGCTAATGCTTTAACTATTCAGTTACTAAGTATTGCTACTGTGACTCCTCTGTCTGCTTTATTATGAGGAGCTGCTGGGACACAGCAGTTCTAGAGGAGAGCCAGGAGCTGAGCACCCAGAATAAGGAGAGGACCCTGGTTGCCTCTGGGAGCCATATATTAGATCCTCTCTCTTTTTTTTTGGCATCTGTTGCTGTTTGCTGTGTTAAGTTTACTGGTTTGAATGCCTGACTGTCCCACATTTTATGAGGACTGTGGGCACCCTCTCTCAGTGAATTTTACTGCAACACATACATCCATGATGGAAGTAAGCCAGGTTAAATTTTTCCTACTGTAAAAACAACTGAGTTTTTCCAACAAAATAAAATGCCAGAGTTCTTTGTGCTCTTCCAGCATCAGGCAGAAAGCAAAAATGAGGCTCTTTAAAAATTCAGATGTGAGAATTTGTGCAGAGCTCTGCTACAATGTGTAACTGAAGGAACGTTTTAAGGCCTGGTGTCATCTGGTATGACAGACTATGGTACTGCAGAGTTTGCTGCCAAATGCTAATCTAATCAGGGCAGATACATTTCCTTTAGCAAAAGAGTTTCCAGTCATGTCAGAAGAAAAATAAATGAAGCAGTGAAGGAGATTGTGATCTACCTAGAAAAACAAGGTAGTTTTTAATCTGGATAATATTTTACTACTTTGTTATAAAAGGGTAGATTCAGGCTGGGTGCTGTTTTAGTACTTGCTGATTAGTGATGCATTTATTATGGGAAGTAATTAAAAGCTTTCCAGACTGACAAAAGCCAAAGTGGGAATTCAGAAGCATGGCAGATTAGATATCCAATGAAAGTATGATTTTAAATCATTAGAAACCAAAATTGTTTCACTTCTCATTGGAGTGGAATGGGATCATTTGGAAATCCTGTGAAATAACTTCATCAAAAACAAACCAATCACATATTTTCTTTCTTAGACTGACAAATTTGTGAAGTAAAACAATTTTTTTCCTAGTTTTTTTCTGGTACCTAGTTTAGATGTTTTGTGGATAAATTAATTATTTTTAGCTGCATTAAATACCAACAATTTTTAGCTGCATTAAATATGAGCAAATGTGCATAAATAGTAATAGACAATACTAATTACGTGGAAGGACTGTATTAACCTCTTAGATATCTTTTATTTTAGTAGGGTTTTTTAACTGCCTTTGTTATTTAGAGTTGCTCATCATTAAACTTCAGGTTTTGGGCCCAGTCTTCACATGTTTTATATCTGAGCTTTGTAGGGTGCTCCCAGCCTGACTTCACATTCATGTTGCCTGAAAAGACCATGAAGGATAAACACATGCAATGGTAATTAAGTAATCAGATACCTGTAGGTTGCTTTGAATGCTCCACTATATCAGGAACAGAGCAGATGAAACGGAGGTTAGTTTTTTTCTGAAACACCTGTTCTCTCTTCATCTTCCTTTCCACCTTCCCTGTCTCCTTTGCTTTCCACCAGGAGCTGCTGGAGTCCATGGGATGGCACTGTGCTATAGAGGGTGTTGGGACACCAGTTCTACTTCTCCAGCTTTATGGCATGGGTAGATTCCTTTTTAAACTCCAGAGATTCGTTCAAATTCTAGTTTCCTTATGTCACAAATATCCTGCCTTTCAGACTGCCATCAGGTGGGAATTGAGGGTGATTCCTGCTAGGAGATATGAGGGAATTCCAGTGTAGAAAAGGATCAAGTTACCAAAAAGTCTGGGAAACGTTTACCCTGAGCTCCCTCCATTAAACTGTTAGGTGAAGGATCCTCTTAGGAACTAGCAGGAGTGTCTCTATGGAACACAATTAATTAAAAAGGGCTTTAAAATACTCAATTCATATGTTCTTGGCCTATCTTCAGACTCTAATATATAAGGCAAAGGTTGTTTTTTGATTAAATAAAACAAAGGTTAAACAGTTTAGGATGTGCGTCCTTCAAGTAACTTTAATTCAGACCAGCACACAGAGAGGAAATGTCTTACCAAGCCCCAGCGACCTGAGACTCCCTGGGCTATTCAGGCCAAGTGAATTGGTTGAGGGGCAGGCAAGGCCAGCACCACTCCCTCCCCAAAATGAGACAGAAAGAGCAAAATCCTTCCTGTAGTGCAGCTGCAGTGCAGCTTTGCAGGGAGCAGAGCAGGAGGAGAGCTCTTCCAAGAAGCAGCCTATGCAGCTGTGAAACCTGAGAGAACAATGGAGGTTGTGTGGAGCAGCAGTTCTGGGGCTGCTCTCGGCTCTCCGGGGCTTGATGCCAGAGAAGTCCCAGAGCAGCAGCCTCTTCTGTGTAATAAATTCTGAACTTGTCTTGACACTATTCTGCACTCTGGCTGAAATGCATCTCAACAACTGATGGGCAGGACTTCATATCTTGAAATCTGTGGATATGTCCTGCATGCCAACAGAACTCTTCTAGACAACACCAAAACGTAAATGAAAGCATTTTCTTCTTGTTTCTGGGCTGAATGTGAACTAAACTTTTCATTCCTGCCTTAGCCATGCACTGGAACAATATGCCATACCACTCAAGTCACTTTAGGTTATTGTGATAGAAGTAATTCTCATTTTCCCATATTCACTTCTGTATTTCTTTGGACTAAGATTGGCTTATTTATTTCTTTTTTAAATGAAAAAAAAAACCCAAACCTTCGAGATTTTATATTAATAAAATCTGAAGACTTCACTTTTTTGCTCTGCAGAAATACATTGTCAACTGCAAACATAGAGAAAGTGAAACCTTAATCAATTAAATATTAGACTGAAGCAATCCTGAAGGCTATTATTTATACCTCGGTATCACTTAGAAGCATCTGTTCAATTTAAGGTCCTTGATTTTATTCCAAGTTCTATGGAGAACATGTCTAGTCATTAGACACCATTCTTCTCCACTTTGCTGTAAGATTACTACTATCCATGTACATGCTAAGGGCATAGTTCTTCCAACTTTATGGATATGACTAAAATCTATTCGTGTGAACATTCACATTGATTTTTTTTTATATTGTGTGCAATAGGCACATGTTTAACTTGCAAAAATCAGAACTGAATTATTACTTTGTCCTCAGAGGATTAAAACCCTCAGAAATATCTACTATTTGCCAAATGAGACATAAGAACATGATTTACACTACCAGTTTTCTATACGTCACAAGACATTTACATTTTAAATTATAAACCTGGCTGGACTGTGCATTTTTTATACATATATATGTGTGTGTGTGTGAGAGTATATAGTTGTGGATTGTAGCCAGGACTATGTAAGAAATACTGCGTGGGTGGAAGCTCTGAATGGCCTTCTTCACAATCATCCTCATCATGCAAGCATTTTCCCTGTGCAATATCTACCACTCCTCAATGCTGTTTCCTTTAGGTAACTGTATTCCTGGCTCCTGTCACACTACAAAATATTCCCTGCACTGCCTGTCATCTGCTAGGATTCATTTTAAATGAGGTAATCACTATGCTTATCTAATGAATGGTAGTACTTCGGCCAGTGCAGTTTAAGGATTGGGAGGATTTGTAGTTCAGCTCACTGAACAGAATACAAGATTTTCAGCAGTGAAATAAGCATTTGAAATTCAAATTTTGTAAATGGGTTCTTTAAAACTATTTGATGTTTAATCACACTGAAAAAAAACTTTATTACATGAGTGGCTGTAAGACTTTTGGATACTGTCTGTATTTAGACCACACCAACACAAGAGTAATTATTGTTACTTTTTGAAGAAATAATCTCTGTTCTTTCAAGTTGGATTATATTTAAATCCTAGAAAATTTTGACAAAAGGGGAAAATGAAATCTAAGGCCGGTGATGGATTTAGTCTTGAAATAGTTGAAATGTGGCCTGTGGGATAAATGTTTTTTTATATCGACTGCATATCATCTCTATATTAGATGTGAGCATGACAATAGCAAGGAAGACGACTACCACAATTTGCCTGCTTTTATAAAAAACAGATGTTGCTGGGTTACCCATGTAAGGGTGGTGTTACTTGGTAACTTGGGTGCTTTTCACGCAGCCTAATTCAAGGCACTCCATGGCAAGTGTCAGTGCTGGTTGATTAGCCTTCCTAGAATGCTCCAAATTTGTTAGGAAAAAGAGATTTCTATCACCCAGAGGACAATTCAGAGGAAGGATTCACCACAGGTAACTGAATTACTCTCCTGAAGAGGCCCTGCTGATACACAGGAAACCGACAGCCTGAGTGATTGTATAAACAAGAAATAATAAGAGAAATAATGAGAATATCAGGAATAAAAACCAAATCAGGGTAAGCATATAAGCCTGTAGTATGCTAAATGCAAAATGAGGCACTTTAGGCCAAAATTGGAAACCCGAAAATCCTGTTTATGTGGTACCAATTTCTAGGCTTTCTCAAACTGTGCCTGATACCTGGTGATACATCACTGGGCATGTCTGGAGCTGCTTGAGATTTGGTAGTGCTGGAGAGGCAACACATGTCGTGCCTCATAATCCACATACAGAAACTAGATGTTCTCTCTATTATAAGATACATTCTTTTATTTTCCTCTCTTTCCATGTCAAGACCCTTATTAATGATTCTAGTAGTTAAACAATGGTTAAAAGGCCCATTTTCGTGTAAAAGTTGATAATACAAGCATAGGACAATTTTAAGCATTTATAGTTAGAAATTAACGCTGAGGTTGCAAGAGATGCTGTACAGTAATAGGAGAAAACTAGTTCTCACATGAGGCAATTGTACAATGTAATAAGATACAAAACCTGGTTTATTTCAGAAGGGCAGAAAAAGTTTAATCAGACTCGACGACCTGGGGATTGGCAATGTTAGCACCATGTTGATTCCATCACTGCAGCACAGGTTTGAAGCTTCTAGTGGAACTAAGGAAAATGAAGATTATGTTACTAATTTTGTTAACATTTTTTTTTTCTTTATTCCTAAGAGACATTTAAAAAAGCCAAGAAATAGTGTTAGCAGAGTCAAGACAAATTGTATTCATCTGTAGAGTTAGAGGTAGGTTGAAACTGATGTCTTATTCCTTTTTTTTTTAATAAATGTGCAGCTACTAAAGAAATCCAGACAGGTCTGAATGAGTGTCTAGAGATAGCACATCAAAAGATGCATATAAAACAGTGCTGTTGTAAGACTGCCAAATAATTACAGCCTACGTTAATTCCAGAAAGTACACACAAATAATATTCCTTGGCTCCATTTTCAAAGCAGCATTTGGAAAGTTATGTGCACTAATCCTGTAACAATAACGAGATTTGTGTTTCCAACACAAGCGTAGCTTTGCAGATGTAACCATGAGGGCCCAATGCAACAGGCAAAGTAATCCCTGGCCTTTTACCCTCTGAGAAAAGAGAACAATGTTGCAAAGATTTTTGTCACTAGACTAAAAATATGTCCTGTACCCTGGCGAATCCTCATGTGAACATTTTCTTTCTGGCTGCAGGGATGTAAGATCATAAGGAAATGGAGGAGAAGTTATTGAAAGAACCCAACTCTGCTTCTTATCTGTCTGAAAAATCCCCACTTTCCCCACCTTCCCATGAAAGTGCTACCTTGGAATGATTTGTTTTGGAAGGGACATTTAAAGGTCATCTAGTCCAATGGCAGGAACATCTCCAACTAGATCAGGTTGCTCAGAGCCCCGTGCAGCCTGACCTGGAATGTTTCCAGGAATGAGGCAGCCACCACCTCTCTGGGAAACCTGTGCCGCTTTCACCACCCTCATAGTGAAAAACTTCTCCTGAATCTGCCCTCTTTTAGTGTAAAATCATTACCCCTTGTCCTATTGCAACAGGTCCTACTGAAAAGGTTATAACCCCTGAGAAGTGAGCAGTCGCTTTGAGTACTTTATGATTTAAACTGATAAAAGTAAGTATGTTATTTTATTCTCTGTTGCCTGACTGGACAAGGTGGTGTCTGTTCTTTTTCAATTCCTATTTCCAGAGAGTAGTACCTTTGGAAGTTTTCAGAATTCGCATTTTTCCTCTTGTCCCTAGAACAAGAGTTGTGTGTAAATCTTACATTTGAATAGGAAGTTAAGCAAAATTCAATAATTCATACAGAGAAGTAGCAAGTATGATCTGAAAATTTTCAACCTGGGTCTTTTTATCAAGAATTCCTGTTGACTTCAGAAGAATGAAAGATGTGGGTCTTTTCACAACAGAAAAACAATTCCCTAGGTTAAATATCTGCTGGGATGAATGGATGTTGGTGGCTTTTTGTTTCATACTGAAAGCTGTCAATTTTTGAGGATGTTGGTTTCCACTCTTGTGGTTCAGAGCAGGGCAATTGGTTATTATTATTTGTGACACCCGTTTTAAAGAAGGACATACTTAATAACTCTGTCCAGGATAGCAGTATCTAAAGATTGCAGTCATATATCAGCATTGTTGTGAGCCTGAATAAAACTGCAATAATATTTTTTTTACTTCATATTAATGAAATATGAAACGTTTTCAGCATTGTGAAAAAAAAAAGAAAATAGCCTAATAGTCAAGAATAACAAAGGATATTAAATATCCTTCCAGATACGAAGGGACAAAGAATTTCCAAGACAATAGGATTTTGTTGAAAAAGAAACAATGTTACACACTAATGAGGTTTTAAAAGATGAGGAAAACTTTTTTCCAGGAAATGACCAAGCGGTGGCAGCACTCCCTGCACTGCTGAGTGCCCGGAGCCCTCAAAGCTATCCAGTGCTCATTCCCAAGGGTTCAACAGCAACTTTTCCTCAAATACACCAAATGAGATGATGTCCTTAGAAAAGAAATCCTGTCGTGGCTACATTTGGCTCTTCGAGATGTACATAAGACTACATGAAATCAAATCTTTCGATAGGCCTGAATATACCTGTTTGACTCTGGCACTCTGGGCTGCTGGCTCTGTATCTTGCAGTATTGCTAAACTCAGACACCTGTGCTTGTGGCTTTATTTGCATCAGTCTGGATCCATAGGAAAATTTAACAAGACTATGACTTGCTTGATCCTTCTACTTAAAAAAAATCCAGGATACAGCTCAGGTAACATCATTTTGTATCTAGAAAAGTGTCTGCAGGGTACAATTCAAAGGGGTCAATTCTTTATCCCTAGAGGAGTCACACTGTAATGGAAATAAATCTGCAGGTGTTAAGGTGGCTATAGCTGTGTTCTGCTTCCTGTGCCCATTATCCTCCCACAGCCTTCAGATGAAGTCCGAGCAGATATAGATGGATCCCTTTCTCATGCTTGAAAAAAACCAAGTGAAGGATCCTTGCTATTAAGCAGTGGGTGGTTGGAGCATATGGTGATATACAGTAATACTTCAGTTTTCAATGTCCATGATACAGTTCTTAGTTTCTGCAATGCCAGGGTTGTATCTGTGCCGCTCGATTTTGCTGTGCTCTGTCACAGCCTGCACAGCCTGGCTCTGAGCATAACTGTGCCTCTATTGCCTTTGCTCTGTTCCCTTTTCCTCTGGCCTCCTTACAGGGTCGGATCTGCATTATCCCTGTGGCTGTCTTCCTTTAATGGAAATGTTCGCCCTCCCTTCCCCGTGGCCAGGAGTGGTGCTGCTTTTTCCAGGGAAAGGACCAGCAGAGTACTGAGCCACCACCCGTTTGGTGAGAGCAGAGGTTTGTGTGTCCTAGGAGGCAGCTGGGGATGATGAGCAGTGCAGTGAGGGGACAGAGTGGCAGGGAGACAAACGCCCCCCTCTGAGAAAATCCTCTGGTTTGATCTCAGTCCAAAAAGCACATGCTTAGCTGTATTGCCTCAGCTATTACTAACAGTGTAACAAAAGACAGAAATTATGTTCTCCACGACTGCTGCAAGTCATGGTGCAGAGTATTGCTTTAATTGCTAACAAGAAGGACTTTTACTGAGAACTGCAGTTCTTTTTATTTATACCCTTTATACCCAGAAAATGTAGAAGGCAACAAGACTTCTTGAAAAAATTGTTAAATTCATATGTTTGGGCAGGTATTACAGCTAACAGTAACTGATCCATTGGTTATTATCTTCAGTTAGGAGGGAGGCTTTGTTCCTGTTCTGAGGTTTAGTGCCTTGCCACCACTGAATGGGTCAATTCCATTTCCCCTTTCTCCTGGCCACGCGGTCCTGTTGCTTCTCTCATGTGTTTGTTCGTGTTTCCCTATTGTGTTTGTTTGATCCTACTTTAATCCAGTTCCACTCACTAAACCAGAGAAAACTAATCCAGCAAAAAAGTGACCAGTTCTCTGTGATCTGGCAGGAGCTGAAGCACCTCTCACAGGGCTCACACGAGTGCAATAAGTGGTACCAGGAAGGAGGGAGTGAATGGGGGAAGCCACTTCAGGTAGAAAATGATGTTATATTGACTCAGAAAAGAAAAAGAAGAGTCACTAGTAAAGTTTAGTTTGCAAAAATAGGTAGTTAATGAGCACCAAGGTATGCTGCTAGTGAAGGAAGTGAACTCTGTGCTGCCTGAAAATACGTGTGCCAAATATGTGGGCTTGCCACACATTGGTTTTCCCAAGAAAGCCAACGGCTTGTTTCCATGTGTCCTATGTTTAAATTGCCTGCCTCTTCAGTTCTGCCAATATAGTATTATTTAGAAAGCATTGTAAACTGGATCACAGAAGTGAGTAGGTTTAAAAATCCACTCTGTGGCTGGGAAGAAAAGTGGGATTTTACCCTTTTGGTGGTATTAAGCCCTCACATTGACTTAAGTCAAACCAAGTATTTTCACTTTCATGTGCATCTCAAAATGTTTTGCTGATGAAATAGAACCAGGTACATTGATGGTTGTACTACACTTGGAGGCCTATAATGCTATTTTCCACATTTTTTCCTGTTTTCCATACGTTTTGCATTAGCACAATGTTTCAGTGTTATGATAACTGTATATTTATTTATTTGTAACATCATGAAGTGTCCTGAGCTCTGCTACTGGTGTGCTCAGGCAGCAGCCATCCCCCTTTTACAAAAAGTGCCTACTGCAGTGTCAGCTGCAGCCCCGGGCAAGTTGTTCTGGGTTTGTCTGCAGCCTGAATAGAGAGGCAGCAATTGTCACCAACCATTATTTTTGACCCAACGGTAGCTCTTCAATATCTGGCTATTTAGTATGGAAAATCCCAGAAACTGATAATCTCTAAACCATATTTATCTGGTTTATGGGGTGTCAAGGAAAATATTTTTATGATCAGCAGCATACCCAAAGTAGTTAATCATCAGAGTAACTCTATGAAGTACATTGAGGTGATGTGAATGAGGAAATTCTTTGCTGATCAACCAGAGCTGATTCCCTCCTTCTTGGCTGAGACCAGCTACCTCCTTCTTCTAATGCTTGACTCAAAGAGGACTTTATTCTCCCTTTTGTATGGGGGAACATTTTGATATCTCCTATTGTTGTCTGCATGTACTTATTCTTAGTGCAAGCTTTAGTCCTGTTTGTGGTCCCTTTCTTTCTTTCACACAGTATCTTCTTGTTCAAGTGAAAATCTTAAACCAGGTTGTTTCACTGTAAAAGTGGACTGAATTCTTGCACTAGTACAGACAGATTTGGAGCTTTTTTTTTGGCACTGTTATAACATACACATGTTCAGATTTTGTGCTCATGATGTTACACAAAGTGTCAAGCACACTCCACCGGACAAGACATATTTTCAGTTTTTCTGTGTCATTTAAACATAAAGTTTAATCTTGAATTCCCACTGGGACAGAGGGAAATCAGTCACCTATCCTAAGTCTTAAAGAGCCTAAAAATGGTATTCTTAAACCTGTTGTTGAACTCCGGTAGCTTGGTAGAGTTTTCCCTTGCCTGTGGTAGGAGGCTCATAGATAGTTGAGAAATCACTCTGTGATGATTCTTCTAAAGTGTGTGTAACCCAAATCAGACGCAGAGCTGATGAAGGAGCACGGGATGTGTCAGCAGTCCTGCTTTGAGCCACGCTTATAAGTGAACAATCCCTTCAGAGCAATGTACAACCAAATTATTAAAAAATAAAATATAATAATAAAATTATTAAAAAATAAAATATAATAATAAAAAATAAAAGCTGGTTCTGGAAGAAACTTAGACCATAGTGCTTAAAAAAAATGTCATGTTCCCTAAGTTATTAGTTCCTCCCTCATTGTTGAGAATAGTTTTGATCTGTTCTACTTTATCTAAGAATAGGTATCTTGTTAGGAAACTGCAGTCACAGTACTATCCAGACACTAGCTGTTAGTTCATCTGGAGAGGAACGGGAACTAAGCTGTGACAGCAAAGGTTGTGGGAAACACTTGGGTATCTGGTGCAGATTTCTGAATGGCTCATGTGAAAGGGGAATCTATAACTAGTCCAAAACTAGTGGGTTAACTCCAAGTCTGAAGCCAGTTATCTTCATGCCTGTTTTTACAGTTCACTTTAAAAACACCACCATGTTATAATGCAATGTTAATAATTTCTCTCAGAAGTCTCATCTGCATTTTTGAATTGCCTCTGTCTGGTTATTGAAACAAAACAAAACACAAAGAGCAAGTCTAGCTGCTCAGCTGGCAAAAAGCATACTTGAGTTGAAATTAGTGGAACTATCCCAACATGTATCAGCAGAGAAACTAGCCTACAGGTGTTAACAGCAAGCACAATGAAATTAATCTAACCACATATATTTTCTGTGGTGATTTTCTGTTTTTCTACGTAGCTAATACGGGAAGTGCAAAAATAATAATTAAATTATATTTGTAGACACACGTATCATTTTTAGGTGCAAACTGAACATGTTATTCAAAGGTAATTAAGAGACAGTAAATATGCAGATTCTGTGAAATGCCTCAGACAGATTATTTTTACAGATATCCATTTTAATGGTGCTTCCTGCAATAATTACCAAATTGTTTATGTAGGTCGTTTTTATATATGGTTGATCAGCAATTTCTCTTAGGTAGTTTTGCTTTCATTAATGCATACTCTCTGAGTCACTAAACTTGACATTCTCCTCAGAGATTAATATTTCGTTATTTTTAAAGGAAAGATGATAATTTCCTGATACTTTCTATCTGGAATTTTAACACATATGTTTTATTCTTGAAGCATCTTCTACATCATTAATATTTTATGGTAGTCGGAAAAAATTGGTTTAGAAAACAGCTTAACAGGATAGTATTTCATGTATCTGTCATAGTTAAGACAGAGGAAAATACCTATCTGTCTGTCTACTTATCTATCTAAGCATGTTCCACATTTTAAAGAATCTGTTCAGATAAAGATCTTACTAGTGATATGCTGGAATAAAAAGCATCTTCAGTTAGCTAAAATATCTAGGCCTATATTCAACAACGTCCTGAGGTACTTACCTAAATGTAAGCACATTTGTAAATTTATTCCACTGTGCAAAACTCATACTTGATTTTAAGCATGCACTTCAGGGCATTGGGGGATTAGAGATTTGGCATGGTGTATTGCTATGGAAATCTCACCATTAGCACTACAGATATACTCTCAGATATGATGTCAGAATCTGTCTGCTTGCCTGTATGTACAAATTGTAGGTCATGAGAATAAAACTTGACTTATTCCAAACATTAAGGGCTTTCACTTTTCCAGGTCTAACATCATTTTCCACTAGTATAAGTAATTGAAAATTTATAGGTGACGTGGCTTATTTCAATAAAAGTGCCAGTTATCAATTTCTAAGGGATACAATTTCACATACTTCATTCCAGCTAATTTTACCACACAGTGCTTTGTGTTGTCTCTGTTACCAACAAACACTTGATAAATGAGGAAGCTTTGTGCTTTCATATTTTGATTTCTCTTTTTGAAAAGTTTTATGATCTATCCTGGACATTTCATCTATAATATTTCAGGAGGCAGTGAAGAGCTGCACTGTCTTGAAGAGGAAATCTCTGTATCAAAGAGACTGTGCCTTGGACACCTGTAAAGTGTCCACACTTCTCTGAGTATGCATGGATATAGTAGATTTCTCCTTCTTATTCCTTAACCAGAGACTGAATTTTGATCGTGATGCCTTCTGCTTCCTTTTTGTGGTGACTTGCAGTCTGTGCTCAAGTCTCTGCTCTCTCAGGTTGCAGAGATCATGCCTGTTGTGAGCCCTTCTGCATTGTGCAAAGATTTCTTGGGCATTCCCCAGTTTATTAGTGAAGTGGGATCATTGCAATATGATTCTACACGTCTGTAATGCTTTTTAAATCTCTGTAAAAAAATCTCAACCCGTTTGGCTGCTTCAACACAACCATCTCCTGCCTGTGCCCATCAGGAATTTCTGTTGGTCCAAGGTACTTTAGGTCAATAAATAATGCTTAAACAGCCTTTGTATAGCACAGCATGAGTTTCTCAGAGCAGTGGTGGGTATTGAGAGTTCTGCAATGGCTGGAAACAGACGTGAACAGCAGTTCGATAAGACAGCTTAAAACAGAGTTAGTTTTCCTACCATGCCCACAAAACCAACACATCTCAGTGACTGACAGGCAGTACGAGAGTCCATTACTGAGGGCCCTCATCTAGAGCAGGTCTTCCACATACTGAGGCCCTGATCTCAGGCCACCCAGAGAAGAGCAATGAATTTAGAATTCCTTTCTTGTGTAACAGTCTTGCTGTCTCTGACAAACGGTTTGCGAGAGAATCATGGAAGGGTTTTGTGAATGCTTTCCCCCAGTTTTCTCCCCTCGTCCCTGGAGCATTACTGTGTTCATGGTTAATTCCATCCAGTGTAAACATTTTTGTGTTACATTCTTGGAACTCTGCATTGCTGGAGTTACATTTGCTCATAAAACGAGAGTCTTCCTCTCATAGGTTTGCACAAACTTAAGTAGAATTAGCATATCATCCTGTTTAGTGTGGAGCATCAAAAAGTGCAGATCTATTCAATGGGTGTTTCAGAACACCTTTCTGTTTGGTAAATTAGATGGGATTTTTTAAAGATTCAAGAAAAGCTTTTTTTATTTAAGTGTCTTCAATTTTTCCTTAACAGTCTGAACTCTGGAATGCTTAGTTAATTGTATGTCTGTTATTTTTACTGTTGGGCAATAACTGTCAGCATCTTTAATGGACTGTCTGAAACAAGCAGCATTTTGGACATGGTGGTGGTTTTCAGCATTAAATTAAATTTTCTATGATTCTAACATCAGAGCCCAAACTCCCTGAATTATGCCCAGACAGGAGGAATCTGCTACTTGTTTTGTAACACATATAAAAGACTTATGATTAAGAAGATAAATGCTCAAAACCCTTTCTAAATTTTGTGAGAATTTTGCCTGTCAGGTAGCTAGTTAAGATTATATGGAGGTTACCCACAATCTAAACTAAATATACCAAGCCCATGGAATAATTTTCTCTTGTAATTGGTAGATAAGAAATTTTATAATAAAAAAAAAAAAGCAGGAGAAAGAAAAAAATTTCTCTGCTTCCAAAAGATGAACAATGAATCCTTCCCAGCAACTGTTCAGTAATATGTAAAATTTTAGTAGAAAGAAGTTTTCTTAAAAGATTGTCATGGTTTGACTCTGGCTAAAAGCCGAGAGCCCACACATAGATCTAAAATTCTCAGAGAAGGGAAAAAAAAAAAACCTCCGACTTTTGTGATAAGGATTACAAGCAACTGTTTATTAACTACTTCACACAAGCAAAACAGGCTCTAACTTAGAATGTTAAGAGTTTACTACTACAACTACAACTACTACTAAAATCAGAGCTTAAGAGTTTAAGGGTGAGCAGTTTGATAGTTGTTACAGACACCTTTCTCCCCCCACCCCTCCCTTTTAAGATNCTCTTTTCCGGCATGTCTCTGTTCCAGCGTGGAAAAATCTCCCAGTCTTTCCACGGGTTCACAGGCTGAAGAATCTTCGCCCCTATGATTCCTCACAGATTGCTGGGGCCCTATTCCAGTGTTTAAGGCATCTTCTCTTTCTCCTCTCTCTGACCTTGGTGCTAATCAAACTCCGCACCCTCCTGTCTCTTAAGCGGCCATGATGTTCTGCGCAGACTTTTTTTCTCTACTCCTTCTTAAATATGTTATCACAGAGGCGTTGTTGCCTGACCTTGGCTAGCTTAGAGCAGAGAAAAACTCTAGCAGCTTCTTAAAGAAGCCTCTCTCCTAGCCCCCCCAGCTAATAAAAAACTCTGGCTCCTTAAAACCACAACAAAGATGTAACAGCTAATTTTCTGTTCCTTTTGGTTGTGAGAGTCTTTTTGTATTAATCATAACTTTCAGAATTGAATGTTCTACACTGAGATTCTTTTCTTGGTGACAAACCTATTTGCTTGCATTAGGCCAGAATAGTACAACTAACCATATCGACTTGGGAGATAGTCAGGCACTTGCAGCTAAGAAATACTGATTGTGGATTCTGAAATGCACAAATATGTCAAAGGCCATATTTTCTTTCAGCTGAAGTGCTTAAGAACAGGATAGGCTTAGATTTATAACTTTGATTTACAGGTAGCATGCAATACTATTTTGCTTTGTGAAAGCTGTTTGCTATAAATTGTTTTGCAACAAATGCGTGTTTGCTTGCTCAACAGTGAAAAATGATGAAGAAAGCAATTTTTTTTTCTCTTTCAAAATTAATCAAAAGTTGAAGTATTAATTTGGGTTACAGTGGTTTATAAACCTGCCTTACTGGACAAGATGTGTGGCTGAGATAATTAGGCATTGGGTTTTGGCACAAAGTGCAGTAACCTTACTGATTACCTAATGTAATTGTAAATATAAATTCAAATATATATATATATATAAATATATATATAATTCAAATATAAATATAAATTTGCCAGATCATAATTAGTTTATCCAAGAACAGCGTTTCCATATACTTCACTGAGCTGTCAACCACTTCTTTGTTGGATGTAAGGAAAGGATTTCCTTTGATTTAATCCCCTCTCTGGAAATATGGGGCTCGGTAGTCTGAGGAAATTTCTGAAGAAAATAAAAGGAATGCCTTATAATTATTGAGAATTCACCTATATAATTATTTAAAAATAAATAGCTACAATGAGAAATATATAATCTCTTATGAGAGGGAAAATGGTGAATCAGTGCAGAAAACCCACAAGTTCCCAAGAAATAACATGAGACCATTTATGACCCAGTGACTGACAGCTGCTTGATCAGGATATGCAGGAAACTTCCAGTGTTTCAAATGTTTAGCACTGCATCTTTTTAGCATCTGTCTTCTAACCAACCATGTCACTTGTAAAGGAATTCCTCAATCCAAACTTCCGACAATTTTCTTAGAGATATTATTGAAGCCCTATTTATGTTGACCCCTTGATGATCATTAGGTTGAACTCTCTTGATCAATTGCAAACATTAATCAGCATCAGTGAGTGCTGTTAAAGACCATGTGTATCATATTTCTGAAGGTCTCTCACCTTTTGTAAGAAAATTACTGATCTACCTTAATTCAAATTATTCCTTAAAGTGGTTTCAGCCAAGCTTATAATTGCTAGTACATCCTATTCACTGTGACTGTTACATACATTACGAGATCCCAAAAACATCTAGAATGCTTTTTATATTTCTTTGGTTTTGTACAGTGCTGAACCACCAACAATCTTCAACAGAAAAACAAAATATGGTTTTCTTTCTATCCATTGGAATATCTTTCTATCCATCCTGCTGCTGTTTATATATCACATTTTTACTCTAGTTTTCCTTGGATTGGTAGTCAAATCTAAGCTTTCACAGTTTTTCGTTGCAGTTCAGTACTTTGGATTTGCATAGGACAACCTGATACTAAATAATACTTAATGTATTACAGAGCAGTATGCTTCAATATGAGTATATGAATCTCCAATTTAAGGTAATGACAAATTTTATTTCTTAATATCCTACATAATGGGAATGAGTTTAAAATCATAAATACACTATTATAATTCAAATACTTAACAGATACCAAAACCCCATAAACTCTTACATGTCGCTGTTGAGGCGGACGAAGCGACACGAAGTCACCTCTCTCGAGGAAAGTGAAGAACTGGTTTATTGTGCAAAAGCATAAGTGAATATACAGATCAGAAGGCCAGTATACTTCGATGTTGAGGTGCTAATGAAATTGATGGGGAGGAACCCTTTAAAAGCAAGTTCAGATGAAACAAAAATCCTTTTCATTTGCAAGAAGTGAATTACATAGGGCTTGAAAATAAGGGTCATGTAAATATATTTCTCTTAACTTAGAATCAGTTCCTTAATTTTTTAAAAACTTCAAGATTTCAGTTGTAATCTCACGGCGGTCAACGCTGACACCATGAAAGGTCCACACATCAGCCAAGTTTATTAAAAGCAGTATCTAGATAATAGCTACAAGCTTACAGGTAAATCCTACAGCCTGCCTCTAACTACCTAAGCTGTACTACTACGCCTACTCCTATGTCTTCTAGGTGTAGTCCTACCTACCTCTAGCAGACAATGTGTCCATCTCCATCTCTCTACGCAAGCAGCAGCTGTATAACGCAACTATAATGTTTCCATGAATCACCCAATAACCTGAGGGTCAACTCTCCTGTCCAACTACAGACGTCAGGCCGTGTCCACGAGACATGGCCCACTGCAACCTCCTGCCAAACATGCCCCGATCACAAAGGTGCCCTGCTCCATGCATCCCACAGTCATCTTCTGTGACAACTGCCCTCAACGTAGAAACAGATCTAACTAAGGATTGCATCTGTACTTGCAGTGACATTCCTCCTTATTCAGTTGTAATCTAGAATCTCTAATCTAGAATCTGCTGCTGGTAGGGTGTTTTGGGGTGGTTCACATTCAGCTCAACTTCTAGGGAACTTGGATTCAGATGTAGAAGACAGAATCCCTGCACAGACAGGGGGGACCAAAGGATATCTCTTGAGCATGGTGTCCATAGGCATGGTGAGATGATAAGGTTTACATGTTGTCTGAAAAATTCATGTGAGAATCCTTACCACTTTAGTAGCCAAAGCAAAAGCCCTGTCATACCCAGGGTTATATCTATGGAAAACACCATCACTGCTTTCAGGGTGATGTCTTCCATGAGAGCATTGCAGCCTTTCCAGTGAGTTTCCACACTTGGTTTGACATCCATGAGGCAATAAACGTTTGAATGCAGTTGCGCCTTCCTCAAATTCAGTAATGAATATATCTTTTGTTTCCCATCTTTTATAAAGTCCAGATGTGGACTGAACTGCCACTACTAAGATCCTGTAGGGATGAGGTTTTTTTTCCTTAGAATTAAACAGAGATTTGGCAGCGTTGCTAGAAATAATTTGACAATTCACATATAGAGTTGTTTAAGTGATGATTGCCTTTTAAACGGATGTCCAGTAAGAAAGATAGATCTTGGGTTTAAAAGGTTTGGAGATATGTAACTGGAAGCTAAAAGACATGAAGAGTAGCTGAGAATGCTGGATAGCATAATTGTAGTGAAATATAGGACTGGACTAATTTATTTAAAATGTTTATATTAATGAAACCCTGGGAAAATAATCTTAATCCAGCATTGCTCAGTCTGCATAGTATTTACTCTTCTTTTAAAAGCTCTGCATATTTCATGTGCTAGTGATAACATAGTAAGGCCACATAGAAATCTTATAAAGATTGGAGGAAAAAAAAACCCTATCATGAGATGAAAAACAGATGTGAAACTATAACCTTGCACCTGAAAGTCTTTCACATGGCAGTTCTGTGCATTCCCAATCTCCCCATAAGGACAGAAACAACACAAGCAGCTGATAATGTGATTGTGAGGAATGTGTTGACCATGGTGATGACAGGGTGATACACTTAGCCCAGAGAGCATGAATGCACCTGTGAAATATTAGACTGTCCTTTTTTACTACGAGATCAGTTTAGAAATATTTAAGACTAAGCTACCAGATGGAAGGAGAGGGCAGTTAAGAGGCCAGGAAGAGGTAAATGATAGACATTTGGGAAAATCAGTGTGTGCTTTCAAACCAAAGCTTATCACAGAGCTTTGGAAGAACAGATCCTATGGAGGGAAACATCTACCAACGTAGCTAATTAAATGCACTAGAATTAGTGAATAAGGACTAGAAAATTCCTAGTCTATATGAAACCCAAAATTTAACTTGCAATTAGAGATGTATACTTGAGAAAGCAAAAGGAAATATTTCAGAAAGCTGATTTGGTTTCACTGACTGTGTATTTCTAATTCATGTTTTATGTTAACACACCAAATGGTACAGAAAACATTACATGCATGGAGAGCATCAAAACTGAAATTGCTGTTGGTTTGGTATCATCTGGGTTTCCTGAATTTTTTGAATTTATCTTCAGTAATCACAAATAAATAATGTTTGTGATTAAATTTAAAGAAAACTATACATGTTCGTTTTGCTGTTTGAAAATGATCCTTTTCCATTTTGGAGTTCTCCTTTGGGATGAGAAAAGATGCAATTGTGGATTGGTTTCTTGTTTGAGGTTTTCTGCTGTTTTTTTTCATTTGTACTGTTTAATGTAGCCTTTTGGAAAACTTAGCAAATGCTAAGCTGGTTTGTAAGGGACACGTGTGGATCAGTGTTTTGAAGGGAAGATTCTTCCCAGTTAGCTGCTCTTGTGTCTGGGAGATGCTGAAATACGTTGCTCAGTTTACCTAATTCAGTGTTGTGTTGAAGGTGGATGAAAATGTGTCGTCTTATAGCAAGGCTTATAAAAAGAATGCAATGCCATCTGCATAAAATAGGGAGTGTGTTTTGTGCAGGCTTGTGAACAGATGCTAGCTGACATGTTTTAGCCAAAAACTATGAAATTAATGATAAGGTTTCCTGGGAAAAACACTTCTGTGAGTATTTGAGGAAAACAGTTCTGAGCTTAAAATGTCCTCACAGTCAATTGGATGAGGACTGATTAGGCCTGTCCATGAGAAGTAGTAGATTCTTCACTGGCAACACGTGAAAGGAAAGGCAGATGCTGAATAGTGAGTTTAATGCTGAAGCAAATAGCTGTCAATATATTTAAGAGTACATTATGCTGAGTTATGCTGACCTCATTAAATGTATCACTAACAAATGACTACAGTACAGTCTGCATCAGGACAAAATTGGAATCCTAGTCTGCTGAGGCTTCCTTTAATGGCAAAGACATTAAGTAGCTCCTTCAGGACAGGGCTCAGTGAAGTTTAGAGGAAATTCTGAAGCTGGTTAACCAGAAGATTAGCTGCTGTCAGCTGAAGAAAGAGAAATAAACTAATTGAAATCTCAGTGCACCAGGAGCTTAGTAAAAGTCAGACTTCTCAAGCAGTCCTCAGAAATGTGCTAAAATGGGTCTGGTCTCACCCTTCAAAATGATGGAGGGCAAATTTGGAGAAAAGGCTTTCTGAGACACCGGCCTTGTGCTTCAGGGCATGGGATGGTCTGGCTCCAGGTGGTGTCTGGGGACAGTGGACACTGCTGCCAGAAAGCTTTACTGAAAGCTACCTGGCTCAGAGAAATACCACAAATATGTTTAAAAGGAGGAAATCAAGTATAAAGGTATAAGAGAATGGTACAACTATGAGTTCTAAATTAAGCGAAAAAGAATGTTTTTCAGACGTGGTACTTGATTCTTGTGTTTATTAATTTAAAACTCTGCTAAGTAGATGTGGATGGTTTTCAAAAGTGGAGTAATATCACTGATACAGGAATGTAATGGTTCCAAATACAAGCCAGAGGTATCTGAGTTTAGGATGGATGGATGGATGGATGGATGGATGGATGGATGGATAGATAGATAGATAGATAGATAGATAGATAGATAGATAGATAGATAGAAACACTTACTGATGTGTTCAGATTCTAAAGAGAGGAGATTGAGACCAGAAACTCAAAAAAAAAGGATTTTTTATTCTCCTTAGGAAGAACTACCTGTCCAATACCTGTGAAATCACATGTCACCGCTGTCTAACTTCTACCATTCTTGTTGCAGCAGTGCCCAGTTATAGTAAGAGTCTAGTTCATTTTACTTCATTTTAGTTCATTTTAATTAGATATGTGCTGCTTTCATACTAAGTAGCACTTACACACAACTTGTGGTTTTCTTTATTTAGTGGTTTGGTTATATTCTGGGGTTTGGTATTTTGGTATTTTGGTATTTTGGTATTTATTTGGTATATTTTCAAACACCATATTTCAAATGGTGTTTGAAGTTGAGGCATCTGAAAAAGTCAGCTTGCCAGCACGGAATAAGATTTCCCTGGAACGACAACCAGGTGGTAATCTTTGAGGTTTCTGTGAGCTGAGGGGGGAAACGGCAAGGATGTGCAGCACAGTCAGTCTGCAGTGTCTTGAGTAATCTTAGCGAGCAGAATTAAACCCCTTAGAGTAAGGAATTCAACAGTTGGCTGAATAGTTTTTGCTGGGCCCAGTAAGGTTCCTTGAGTTACTAGGTCAGACTCATTTGACAAGGTTCTTAGTTTCTCCTAAAGTAAATACAATTTGAAAAATGTTGCAGTATGATGTTATAGTAATCTAACAGATGAAACCTGTTTGCACGGTACGTATGTGGTAATAAACTGGACATTACAAGCCTTATTTCTTCAGGAAACGAGACCAAGAGTGTAATCTCTTGATGTTTGTCCCTCCCCTAACAACTTTTGATGCCATTCATTAATTTCAACCAAAGCTGACAATGGAGATCAATCTTTAAGCTACTCAGTTTCTATGAGCTTCATGAAAACATATTCCATCTCTCCTTCCCACCTATCTATCAGTGCTCTCATTAGGAAAGTGAGTGTCAGCTCAACCCTCATCAGTTACAGGTAATCTGTAGGTGGCAGCAGTGGTATGAAGTGCCTTGATTGCCTCTGTCAGTTCAGTGCTTCTGTACACATGGCAGAATCCAGTATGAGAGCTAAAGCTGTAGGAAATCAGTCTTTTCTAATTTTGCTGTCCATATTTCAAATCAGTTTCACTTCAGGCAGTAGCATGAAGAAACCATAAAGGTGATTAATAATTTGTAATGAAGCTATGGGCACCTAATAAGCTATCCACTTCTGTGGACTCCTTACTAAAAATACTTAAGAACTTGAAGGTAAATGTGACATTCAGTTTTAAATACATGTATTTGGATACTATATCCTTTGTCTAAAAGAATTCATTAGTATTGATTGATCAATTGCCTTCCAAAGAGATAATCAAGGGCTAATCTCATTAAAGACAAATGGACTACTTAGTGAGACTCAAAATGTCAAAGGGCCAAATCTTGGTGTGAGAGTGGAGAATAACCTTGTGGTTACATTGGGACTATTAAAATGAGAGAGACAAGAGGGACTCATTCCAAAAAGGAAGTGAGTTTTTGCTAGATCTCTAAGTCAGAGGAGACTGCAGCTGGCTGATCCAGCAGCTTGGCTTTAATAGACAGTGCAGAAGGGATACTGCCCAGATGGGGAGGGAGAATCAGGCCCATTTTGGTATCATGCAACAAGGAAAGAAAGGGTCACTTTGAGCTAAAGCTTATAATTTATTCCTGATGTTAGTTTTTAAAAAGAAAATGTTGTAAAATTTTTTTGGCAAATGTTGAAATGAAGTATATGGATAATTTCTAATAATGGCCATGCAAACTTTAATGTGTTTGAGTATTTCCTAATGGTCAGCCAAAAGTTCGACATAAAAACAGGATTTGGAAAATGTGCTGCTTCACATTATACTAACACTTTCAAAAAAAGCTAGATCTGACTACCAATGTTTATTCCATTTCTCTTCTGAATTATCTTAACTTACGTTTAAAGTACCAGATATAAAAGATGGTATCCGTAAGCAATGGGCTCCAGATCTTCAAAGAGTTTTTTTTATTTCACAATTTGTACTGTTATAAATACTAATAAACATTCTTAATGTGTCATTTATTGACTTACTTAAAGTTCAGATAGTAATTATGATTATGTTCAAGCATACAGAAAACAGTGGAAAGAATGATTTGTGAAACATCAGCACTATTGGTTCTCTTCAACTTCCACTCTCTGAAGTTACATCTCAGCATTTTCTAAAAACTGTTTTGAACAGTGGTCTGAAACTTACTGAGCTTAGTGTATGATCAGCTGCTAAAGAGAGCAGGCTCCAGCATGGGGGACTCCTGGATCCTGAGAGCATTTGACTCTGGCTGTTAAGAGTGACCTGGAACCTCTCTGTAAAGAGGGGTTGGTTTTTTGTGTGTGTGTCATTGGTGAAAAATATAAAAATTATTCTAACTTTTTCCTTTATCAAGGTTTCATTTTTGTTGAAGTCTGGGCTGTGGCTTAATGGTACATAATTTTGTATTTTTGAAGAAATGTCTGTGACAAACCACCTTGGGCTTATAGGTTAGTTCTTGAGTAACTCATCCTGATTGGTGAAATTTCTGCTTATATTCTGATGCTACAGTTAATCTCCTCACCCTGATATTCCAAGGTTTGTTTTTAAGCCCAGGCACCTCATTGTACAGTGATCTGTGAGGACTTCCAAGCAATAAGGCAGAGTAAAACACCTTGCATTTCAGATTACTTTGTAATATACCTGCCCATGTGTCACGGCTTAAGAATGGTATTCTCCAATTTAGTACTCCCACTAAAAGCCTCATGCTGCTCCCTCTCCCCCCTCCACTTGGAGGCACAAAAGGCAAAGATCATGGGTTGAGATAAGAAAAATTTATGGAAATAGCAATGAGATAAGAAAACAAACAGTAACGGCAACAATATTAATAACAAAAGGTATAAGAAAATAAATGATTCACAAAAATCAACAATATTAATAACAAAAGGTATAAGAAAATAAATGATTCACAAAAATCCTAATCCTGCAAAAAATTAACCCTGTCCTGGCTGGAACAAAGAAATGGTAAAAAATGTGTTGCATGACATAGAAGGATTGCAAGACTTTAAAAACTGCAAATGCCTTTTGGAATATGCAAATAATGTGTGTGGGGGGGTTGCTTTTTTGTGTGAACTGCTCTTCATCAAGCTTTCCTTTCTGTGGTCCAATTTCTACATTTTAGGTTGTAACCTTTCAGGTTTTGTAAAATTAACCTTTCAGGTTTCTGTATGAAATGTTTACCTAGGAATGTGGAATGAAGCATACCACCTGCTTAATTTCTGAACCTCTGTTTTATGCAGAGTGCTCAGGGTTGTGTGTCTGTCGTGTGTTGGCACTTGAAGCTTCATGTTTATGTGGCTGAGGAATTGTTCCGTGTAGGCACCATTCCCACAGACGGCCACTTTGGTTATCCATGCACCAGGGGTAGGCATAAGGTTAAGCTTTCCCCTTGGATGTGATCTGCAGTGACCACGCAGTCTGTACAGGAGCAAGACATTGTATATAAATACTGTCGAAAATTGAGGCTCTGGCGCAGGTCTGTGTTTCAAAAACAAGTTAAATGCATCTAAATTGTTACCTTTCTTGTGGCTGAGTGGTCAACCTGTTGTTCTTTGGGTCTTGATAAATACTTAGGACATATGCAGCAACAGCAGCAATATAAAAACAGTGGCTTGGGGTTCAGATCTTGGGCCAAGAAAATTTTGAACCCATATGAATGTGTAAATTACTGAGTATGTTTCTGCCCAGGAATCCCAAGATGTAAGGATAGCTTCATTTTTCACCATTAAAGGCTTATTTGCAAAATCTTTGTGTACAGGCTTTTGTTTGTGATGTGTGCGTGTATGGTTTTTTGGTTTGTTTTGTTGGTTTGGCCCTTTTGAATGGGTAAGTGAATGTTATGTTGTTTAGCCTCTGACTCTGTCATGACCTGCTTACCCTTACCTGTTCCAGGTGCTCAGGCTTTGGGATACCTGTGCAGGTGTGCTGGCTGTCAGCTGGAGCTCCAGGGGCTGATCCCCAGCTGATAAAGCTGGCTCTGTGTTAGCTATGTCATCCAGGGTAGGGTTCCTCTGATTTAAGGTACAACTTCTGACTGTGTTTTTGCGGGCTGAGATGATTTAGATCATCTAAATCATGGGCTAAGAGATGCACAGAATGAATAGAGAACGAAACTTTCACATTTCTCACATGGCTGGTTTCTAATTATGCAGTTAATTAAAAATGCAGTTTTGTTGCTTCTTCCATGCTAAGACAATTTACACTTTCTGTTTTTTAGGCAAGTGGCTCTGACATGGGGTGTGCCAAAGCATACTGGATAACTGACCAGTGATTCTTGTCATTCTTTGATTTGGTGGGGATGAACTTGAAATATCTGATGGCTTTGGAGGATCAGATAAATCTGCAACTAAATGTTAAGTATGTCTGGTGATGAATTTTTGTTTTTCTTTTATTACTGGTTGTAAGTGATCGTACTTGGCCCCCACCTGAATGACAGCAGGGCATGGCATTGAGCACAATAGAATGATTTGTTTCTAGATACAAGAAAAGAGTTGGCTTGTTTATGGGTACAGTCTGATGAATCAATGAATTGACTAGGATTCAAGGAATGTGAGTTTTATTAGTGGCTTTTCCAGTATCAAGTACAATATCCTTGGCAGATGAATTGACCTTTTTTTGTAGATTGAAAAGTCGAGACTTGGAGAAGCATACGATAATTACATTCTCTCTGGAAGTTATAAAAATAAATTTGAGCTACATAAAATGAAAATTATTGTTGATATTACCATAGCATTTCCATCTCAAATTATTCCACACAATTTGTAATGCAAAGATTTAAAACAGTTCTATTTCAGAGATGCTTCTTGCTTTGTGGTGGTAAAGATCCCTTTTTTCTTTCCACCCTCTCTCTATCTGTTTACTACTACTCCTCAGCCTCCCCCAAGAAAATTAGGATTGAGGTGACATTTAGTTCTGATCCTTCCAGTTTCCAGGGGCTACATCAGCTTTTATTTTTACCTGTGGCCAGGGTGCTTTTGCTTGTGTGTGCATGTTTCTACAATCAGTGGCCTCTTCTTTTCTGAAGTGACCTCTGCAGGGCATGAGATTTATGGCAATGTGTCTATTCATCATCTATCAGTGTTACTCTGTGAGCTCCCTGCATCTCTGTCAGAGGAGGAACAGCTTCTCAGAGCAAGCCCACAGTAGTATCTTTGAACATATGTTCCCTAGTAAGTGAGATGAGGAAGTCACTTAGTTTTCCTTCCATTTGGAGGTTAAAATGGAGGGCTTGTCTGAAAACAGATTGCAGTAAATTGGAGGTTTATTTGAACAATATGTCAACATTATTAACTTGAAAATATATATTAAATTGATAGGTTTCCTTCAATTGCCTCATCTTGAAAGCTGTTCTCAACAAACAGTTCAAAAGTGATTTAATCTGCTTGAGAATGAAGTCAGATGAAAGCATACAGCACTTTTGTTATAACAAGTGCTAGATAAAAAAATGTAATGTATTTGGCCCTGTTCAGAAGTAATAACAAATAAAAAAAAAATTATACGTGTCTAGATTCTGGGGTTATCCTGCAAATGTGCTAATGTTGGCCCAAAATTTAGGCATAGACAACATAGTGGGTTGCCAGGCTTTTAGATGTGACCATTTTGCAACAAGTCGTGTGATTGGGATCCTGGACCACACAGTGTCACTTGTCTGCACTGACAGATACATGAGATGGCAATGTGAATGCTTCATGTGTGAAATGTATTACAGAAATACCTGATACTTCTTTGCTTTTAAACATTATTTTGAAGATTTTAATGATGTATATGCCAGGAAAGCCAATTTTCTTTAGCATTCCACATAATCGTAGACATTTCGGCATCATTCACTCAGCACTAATGGGTGTGCTACCTTTTCAGACTGCAGAGCTAAAATTAGGGGCCTCCTAGATTACCCTATTGCAAAGGAGAATCCAGGAATTTCTAGAGAAACGAAGCTGCTTTTGTCACATGTTTCTCATTAACTGTGGGAAGTCTGACTTTTTTCAACAGAGCACATAGAGACAGTTTCACTATTTGGAGCTTTAAAACTCTTTCAATAAATAGCCCACTTTAAGAATCCACTTGTTCTTGACCAGAATGGGTCAGTAAATGAGCTTTCCTTCCAGGTGGAACTCTGGGTGGAGACTCATCCACACCAGAACTCAATAGTGGAGTTCTCCTTTTGTTTCAGGAAGTGCTGCCATAGTAGGAATAGATGATCTTCCTGACCTAGTCCACCATTTCAGCTCTTGATAGACTGTGAAAGAAACATGACATTTTTATGTCTTCCAAACTACTCATTGTCACAGTTTCTAGTGACTGTATCCAGAAAGATCAGCATCCAGAAGTAATACTTTCTGACAAAACGAATGTAGGATATCACAGTTCTAGGCAACCACCAGCTATCTGATAAAGAAACTCTGCAGAAGTACCAGTCCTTGCCCTTGTACTTGAAAAGAAGTAAGAAATAGCAAGTCTTGATGTACATGAATGCGGAGCTCTGACCAGCTTTGGCAGTAGTTGATAAATCACTTTTCTGTTATTTTACATACTGAGATTATTACTGAATCTGCACCCTATTGTTAAAAAGACAGCTTTATTGTAGTACAAATTAATTAGTGTATGGCAGAGAATCTAGCTGAGATTCCTAAGCACTTAGGCAAAGAAATCTAGTGATGGTGCAGCATGTAGTCCTGTTTGTCACATAAAGTGCAGACACCTTCTTTAGTGGAAGAGACTGCACAGAGTTTCTTTTGTAATCCAGGACTGTGCAGAGCACATGGTATGAGTAACCTTCATTAATGGAGCTGAAGGGTATGGTAGTTCTGAGGTATCAGACTGGGACTGACTTTGGGGGACAGTAGTTTGTACATAGGAATTTGGGATACAATTATAAAACATGACAATTTTTTAAAAATTTTTTTAGGGAAAAATAGCTTGGTCAGTGAAAGGCTTGAACTAGGCTCATTGAGTAGAGTCACTGACTGTGTATCTGGCCTGATAATGCATAGAACACATTTAGGGTGCCTAAGCTGCTGAACAGGGGCTTGTTTAGAGGTTATAGTTGGATGAACAAAAGAAAATACTTCTATGCCTCTAGATTTTTGTGGTTCTATATTCGAGGAGAACAAGTATGCTTAGAAATCCTGAGAACCTGTGATCAAAATGTCAGTGGAAAAGAATTCACTGAAGCTGGAGCAGCTTCCTTACTAAAGACTGCTTTGGGATACAGAAAGTGCAGAATTTGGACTCGAATCAGCATTTAAACAACATGTGAGACATAACAGACGAATTTCCAGTACTGCTTATCAGTGTTGTATTTCCATAAACCCATAAGCCATAAACCCAAACAGTTGTACTCCCCTCTCCTTCTCATGTGTACAGTATATGAGAATATCTATTCATCTTGCCAATTTTCTTTCATGCTAGAGGGTTGGTACTCATCTTCAGTACTTCCTATTAGTCTGTGTGGTACTTCAGCTTGTGTTGTCCTGTTTATGTGGCAGCTTTTCATTAAAGATCCCAATGATTATCACTTTGTACAAGCCAGCCAACCTCTGCTCTACAGACAAATTGCATTTGAGCAGTTCCACTCTACTGAGCTGTGAAATGTGAAGGAACTGGGTGGCACCAAACCATTGGGTGGCATTTATACTGTCATTACTTTGTAGTAATTATGTCTCCAACAAATGTTGCTACCCTGTATCCAAGGGTTCCCTCTTACTTGCTAAAAGTATAGAGGAAAACTGAGATGGAATAAACTGCTATGTCTACTTACTTTCCTCTCTTAGGATTTATTGTTGGTTGCTTCATGCTACATATCACATGAAAATAAAGACAGATTTGTATCTCAGAACAAATTGGGAAATCCTTCTACTTTCATGAAAATTTTAGTGTCTGCCTTTCTCTGTGTTCTGGAAGTTGGTGCCTAAATTTCCATGAACAAATGGGCCAAGTAAATTACCACTGTGAGCAGGACTGCATCAAAGCCTTTGTAACTATACATGCAGATAGCTGTGATGAATGTAAACTTATTTTGCGACATAAAGAGATGGAAAAAGAAGGCTCATCTTATAGCATATGCCTTAATAAAAATCATTTATGCATGTGTTTCCTTCCCAAGCAGCAGGGCTGTAGCTAGAGACCATCTGATTAAAAGCCTTCCTCCTGCAATTCCCAGTATTGGAATAAATCAAACACCATTGTTTACATGATTCCTTGTGTTTCCTGCCATGTATCCTCACATGCAGATGTTGTTCATCATTTATTGCTAATAGTGAGTATGTGTTAAAGTTTTCTATACTTTTTTGTGGCATTTTGTATGTCTAAACTTTGCAAATGTGGAATGGGGATGATTATGTATTCTGTCTGAGGGAAATGAAACTCATCTTTGGGATACTTTTTGGTTTGTTTTCTCTGCTTGTACAACAGCCTTTTGCTGTTCTAGGAAAAGGCAGAAACCTTTCACCAGATAAAATTTCTGCCTTGCATTCCTGGATTAATAATGCAAACAGAAGATGTATGTCAAGTTTCATGTGCCAAGCTTTTGTTAACAGGGGGTTACAAGGATGGCTTCTGTGACAAGCTGCTGGAAGCTTCCCCCATGTTTGACAGCTGAGAAGGTCCCACCACTGGCCAAGGCTGAGCCCATCAGTGACAGTGGTAGTGCCTCTGGGATGACAGATTTAAGGAAGGGGAAAAAATCCCCTGTGCAACAGCAAGAGCAGCTGGACAGGAGTGGGAATATGTGAGTGGAACAACTGCAGAGCCCAAGGTCAGTGCAGAAGGAGAGGCAGGAGGGGCATCAGAGCTGAGGTTCCCCTGCAGCCCGTGGTGCAGCCCATGGGAGGCAGCTGTGCCCCTGCAGCCCATGGGGGTCTCCGGGGAGCAGAGACCCCCCTGCAGCCTGGGAAGGACTCTGTGCTGGAGGAGGTGGGTGCCTGAAGGAGGCTGTGAGCCCGTGGGAAGCCTGTGCTGGAACAGGCTCCTGGCAGGACCCGTGGATCCGCGGGGAGAGGAGCCCACGCCGGAGCAGGTTTGCTGGCAGCACTCGTGGCCCTGGGAGGGCCCCACACTGGAGCAGTCGGTGGGGAACTGGAGCCTGTGGGAAGGACTCCTGTTGGAAAAGCGAGTGGAGAACTGTCTCCCGTGGGAGGGACCCCACCCTGGAGCAGGGGAAGGGTGTGAGGGGTCCTCCCCCTCAGGAGGAGCAGTGGCAGAGACAACCTGTGATAAACTGACTACAGCCTCCCTTCTCTGTCCCCCTGTGCTGCTGGGGAGAGCAGGTGGAGAATTCAGGAGCAAAGTCGAACAGGGGAAGAACATTACATCTGATTACTCATTATTCTACTCTGATTTTGGTGGATGGGGGACTGACCTAATATTCCCAAGCCAAGTCTGTTTTGCCCAGGATGGTAATTGGGGAGTGATCTCTCCCTGCTCTTACCCTGACCCAGGAGCCTTTCCTGACCTTTTCTCTCCCCTGCCCAGCTGGGAGGGGAGGGACAGAGTGGCTTTGGTGGCACCTGGTGTCCAGCCGGGGTCAACCCATCACATTCAAGTCACACAAAGAATGTCAAGATGATGGAAAATACTGATACAGTGCCAGGCAGAGCTGGTTTGCTGAAGCACCAAGACAAAAGGGAGTTGATTTAGCAATAACTCCATACCTCAAATCCTTTGCGTATTAAAAGGACTCTTTTATTAAGAACTTCAAAGGCAAAAGGCAACTGTTTTAAAATACTCTAACACCAGTAGTGATTGGATGGATGGATGGATGGATGGATGGATGGATGGATGGATGGATGGAGACTGCATTTGGTTAACTGGTCTGAGTTACTTGAAGAGCTGGTTGAGAAGGTCTTTTTAAATGAGTAATAGGGAAAGCATAATAAAGATAGTTTTGAAAGAATACACAAAATTCTGATCTTTCTTCCTCCTCTGATTTGGGAAATGAATTGTAGGCAACTGATAAGAAGTCCTAGCTGAAAAGCTTGATTTAACAGGGGGCTTTCAGAGTTGATTCCCTTCAGAATAGGAAGCAAACCAGAAAACTTTTAACTGCTCTTACAGGAGGGAGGAAGGCTGATGTCCAATTAATGTTTTTCTTTAGCCTTCACTTATGTTAGTTAGAACTAACATAACACTTTTCTTCGGGGTAATGGAATGTTGAAATGAGTGCTCAATACTTCTGTAAGTGTCCCCTACCCACTTTGCTTTCACCCTTCTCTCCTAAGTAGCTTCTGGAAAAAACTAATCAATTTTGTGCAATAGTTTTATTTTTCCTTATTTTTATGGCTTTGTTGAGGTGTGTGTATGTGGGTGTGTATGTGGGGTGGTGGCGTTCCATTTTGTTTTTTCCCTACCACCATTCAAATCTGCAGGAACTGTTTCTGACTTTGGCCAAGAGCTTCACAGCTGCTGCTCTTCTTCCTACTGTGTTCAAAATAAGTTGTGAAGGGTTTAAACTTCATGCAATGAAATAAGAGCCAGAGGAAGGGTTCTGATGTTATCAGTTTGAATGAATGAACACTTGCTTGTGGTCCTCATCAAAGTCAATCTCAAAGCCCTCAAAAAGGGACAGTTCAAAATCTAGTTGTTTAAATTAATTACTTCCAAAGAGAAACTTGTGAGTTTTATAAATAAGGCTTTGCTATGGAACAGCCCAACTGTCCTTGTGAACTGTTTCTGAAATTCTTGAGAATTTAGTTCTAAATTGTGAGCTTTCTTTTCTCTAGTGTTTGAAAAATAGGCAAACCAGCAGCATGTCTAGGATGGATCCACAGAGACTAGTAGGCCCAGAGTTAGTGGTCTGCAATTCTTCCAAATAAATAGTACTCCCAATGTGAAATACATTTAAAAAGCACAGTCTGATTTCAGTAAATGCTGCAGCAGTGTGGGTAGCAGGAAAGGTTGTATTGTGCTGTGAGATTAGAATCAGGATTCTCTTGAATTTTGATGTTTTCAAAGAGCACAACTGCCTTCATTAACTCTTCCTTTTTCCAATTGCTTCCGCAGCAGCAGTAGGCACATGACAGAGAATCTCTCATTTTTGCTGGTGTAAGTAGTAACCTGATTCTGTCCTTAATCACCAAGGTGCTTAATTGTTTCAGTTCATGTGTTTTAATAAAAATCTGTTATAGTAAGCAATATACTCTCTATGCTTCTGACTTACTTGCCTTGTCAGTCCTGTCCTGGGAACAGGGAGGAGGTTGAGGAAGAAGGGTTTAAGTACACCTATAGTCATGCAGCAGCATAGAAAATGCTGCCAGCTGCAACAGATGTGCCTTACACCCACTAAGCCCTTGCTAGCAAGCTGGCCTGGCACCCTGTGGCTGAAAAGCAGGCAGGAGTACAGTTTGAACACACTCTAATTTCAGTTTTAGGCAAACTCAGTTTTTAGAAGATGTTTACTAAGTGAATGTCCTGGTCAAACTTAGTATATCCTGTCTTTGTAGAACAAAAGTCTTGTATCCAGACTTGTGACATCAAAGACAAAAACCATTATCAACATAAATGTCTCACATATTCTACATTTGGAAGCTATGTGGATTCTATATGTACATCCTCATAAATGTGTGCCCACCTGCCCAGCTCTCTCTTCCCAGAAGAGTAAGAGGAGAAGCGTTGTGCTCCAGAGCCTTTTTTTCTTGTTAGACTTCAAAGTGCTTGTAAAAGTTGTATAGCAAACACCACACTTTTGCATACAACTGTAGAAGGTATCATCAGTAGCTTACCTGATGGAAGGAGACAGGAAAATGCGAGAGATTAAATATGGATAAATCTGATGGAATAACATGGAAAGGTGGAGGGAAGCACTTGTAAGTGAAACGATCAGACTGAATATATTATTTTTGAAGAAAACATCTGTCATACAGTTTCATACTTCTGACATATTTCTCTATCTTTCAAACTGTTCTTAATTCCTCACTGCAAAAGAGAAGCTCTTTATTAGGTGAAGGGACTTTTAATTAATGCCTGTCTTTTGTGAAAGCAGCCTGTGGTGGATATATAGTTCCAGCAGACCCATTTGATTCAGTAGATCTACCGTGTGATTAGCTGCCACAAGTTGAGCTATTCAGTTACAGGGAAGGGCTTGTAATCAATTTAGAAAAGCATATAGCTGGGCAGAGAGAGAAGTGTTTAAGTTTTAATTTTTAAATGGCGATTTGAAGGACCCAGAGACAATTCACAAGAAGGGAATTGACTTTGTTTCCCTCTTCTAAACCTAAGTGAGTTTAACGCTGTTGAAGGACTTTCTGTGAGATATTCATGCAGCTCTGATGGTGACAGTATCTTGGCTTTGGTTCTGAATTTTGTTCTAAATTTAGGATTCTCTTGGAAATGTAGTTGTTCCCTTCCCTGCTTGGTATCAAAAACAGTCTGCCTCCCTCTTAGCATTATTTCCGAACTCAATGCTTGCACTGTCTGAATCTCTTTATATCATCTGTGACTATCACCATGTTGTGGACATACATTATTTTTGCGTTCACAGAAGCAATTTACAATAGATGAATAGATGTTGACAGTTCTGGGCAGCCAGAGAAAAGTTGTTTTGCAACCGACTTAGGATCCAAGAAATGTTGTCCTTACTGCCTTCTACTACATTTCTTAAACTATTTTGTTCATGTTACCCGTGTTTCCTGTATTTTCTTGGCCAAGAGTAAACAAAAATAAAATAAAAAGCCTGGTTACACCTGAAGGCCAGATTATTACTATTTTTTAATTTTTCTATTCGTCAGGTCTCTTGTTAACATGTTGCTACAGATTTATATGTAGCTACATCAGCACCACTAGCATTCCTATTGTGTGAAATGTCTTGTCTGCCATCAAAAATTATGAAGAGACAGCAGGCAGCAAGACAATAGATCAGCCAGAGTGTCTACAGATGTTTTTAATCTGATTCTGTTATTTATATAGTGTCATAGGTATGCATGTTGTTTTATAGCTATATAAAACATGAGAATTTCCTGTCCTAAGGGGTTTACAATGTGCAAGATTGTAAATTAAATCCTGCAAGATTTCTGGTCATCCTGTTCAGTGCCCAGTGTGTGTAGCTTAAAAGTGCAATATGGAATATCCCTACATCTCACTGTCTGCACATCTGTAAGGGCGAGAAACACATCTAAGAGATGCACAGTCAATAGTGAGTGAGAGAACTGGTAATGGATCTTCAGGGCCTTTAATAGAGAATTCCAATGTATGAACAGAGTTGGGGTTTGGTTTTGTACAGTTAGTTGCTTTGGAGGGATTCAAAACCATACTTAAATGTTTCTGTTTCCACTATGTATGTGCGTGTCCTCCTGTGGAGCAGTTCTGGGTGAATTTAAGAACTGTGGAGCACAAGAGAGACAACTGAATACTTTCCTTACTAATGAAATGAGATAACCATTTCAGAAGCCTTTTCATGAATCTGTTTTAAGGTCACAAAGTTATAAACCAATGACATACTTTTGCTAGCATTTTACAGCTACTGTTCTGGTAGAATCCATACCTTCAGAATATGTCTGATGGAGATTTGTGCACTTTGCACTGTAGTCTTCCTTCTTTGTGCCATGAACTATTGACTGCAAAATTTGTGAAATTTATTCTTCCTTTAATATAAAATAATCTATATGTTAAGAGTGCAATCTGAGAAGCAACTTCATGGCCACTACTCCTTGGATAAGAAGTTCTTGACTCCTGATGGATAAGGATAATTTTTCTAGTCCTGAATTCTGAACCTAGGAATGGGCAGTATTGACCTCCTTAGCTTGCTTCAGCCACAATTCCCATTTCTCCCCACTGTCTGGGAGTGATTTATGTTCTTCAGAATGTCTCCATATGATCTACACCTTGAATTTTTTCAGTTATTTTTGATTTGTGGGGTCATACAATGTAGGCCAACAGCTGGTCTGATTTGGCTCTGTGGTTAAGATGGACCTGAAGCCTAGCTGCTCTTTGTCCTTAAAAGATGCTACCACCAGCAGTACGACCTTAAGTGAGTCAGCATTTCCTGCCTACAGTGGAAGTCTGTATACGTAGCTGCTTGCTCGAAGTTAATGGCGGAATATTTTGGTTCCTTATCCAATAGTTCACATGTTTTTACTTATCCAGTACTAATGCCAAGGTGACACTTGTACACTGACCAGTTATTAAGTACAAACATATTTCATGTACCAATAGAGTTGTTAGGTGTCAGAACTATTTAAAGGGTTAATAAACGCCTTTTGGGGTCATTCACCATTAGAACTGACCTGAAGCACTTCCGTGATCCGTGTTGTTCTTCTTATCTCGCCGACCCCCCTGTACAACCCCCCTGTACAAGCCAACAATACAAAATAGTTGTCTGATATCTTTGACTATATAAATACCTATCCCCCCACTTCAGTTTTATTTGCCTTCTCCCATTATATTCCTCATTTTTAAGATTTGAAAACAACTGCAGGACAGAGGGAAATAGGAAGAAATCTGGAAGATGAAAGCTCAGAAAAGAGTTAAGTGGGGGATTTTCTTGCTGTAAAAGTATTGGGCAGAAGCCAGGTGCATGAGAGCTTGATAAGAGGAATTGCAGAAGTTGTTTCTCTGTGTGTTGTAGTCTGAGGGAGGAAAGATCAGTGGAGCTAAAACAGGGCATGATTCCAGGGAGAGAACCTTCTATGACAGCTTTCTGGGAAAGTGGAAACCAGGAGAGAAGACGGCCAGAAGAATGTGTGTGAAACGTGTTTGCTTTACTTAGCTCAGACTCCGTAAAAAATTTGAACTGGGTTAATTAGCACTTGCAAAATGCTGCTCTAATTTGCTGAATTGCTTCCTATCTTTTGGCTAGTTCATTTAGAATTAGCCAGTTCCAGGCTGAGATTGCCAAGTTTCTAGCCTTGACTAAGAAACGGAGTTAATTGCGTCATACCCATTTAGAGCACCTCTGTGCCTCCCATCTGAAACTCAGAGCACTTCTGATGCTCGCTTCCTCATTTCACATTGCAAAAGGCACAATGGCAGGGATATTCAGAGATGTGGAATGGCTCCTGCAAAATCCCCACCTAGTTAACCTGACCTCCTTAAGGCTGGGGAAAATGAGACTGTGAAGAGGACACGACAGAGGACTGTAAAATCCTGGGTGGAAAAGGTGACTAAGGAGAAAGTAACCACACCTTCTTGTAATGCAAGGATTGGAGGTGGTAGACTGGAAACATACAAGAAGGAAGATAATTCTGGGGAACCTGTTGCCATGTGGTAGTTACTCTTTGGTAGGCTTGGGCTCCAAAGTGATGAAGGAAATGAAAGCTCATGAGGGCCTTTTGAAGGAAAAGATGTCCCCTGTGGCTCAGAATGCTTGAAAAACAGAGGGATATGCTGGTGTAGTTCTGCTTCAGGCTTGCCCTGCTCTTGTGCTCTTTATCCAGGTATCTGCCACTGGCTGTTGTCATGGAGAGTCTGGCTCAGTGTGGCCATTCATATGGAACAGCCTGTCATGTGCAGGAAATATAATACAAAATAATCACTTTGGGACAGTACGGATTTGCTTTTGGATTCTCTTAAAATGTGTAAATACTTTGCCATTTGAGTTTGGTTAAATAGCGAAGTGGTTTTGCCTTTTTTCTCAGAGCTTTCCTGCTTTTAAGCTGAAAGGAAGTAATCTAAATCTAAAGGAAGTAATCTAAAATCTAAGGCTATTCAGGCAAAATTTCATTGCTAAAGGGGGTTATGCATGCAAATCTGCATGGCACACACATTTGATTTGATGTCTAAATAAGTTTCAAATATGTATCCAAATATTAAGGTGCTTGTAGAGATTCAAACAAGCTAATACCAAACTTCAGCTGTTGCTTCAACCCACTGGATATGTGTTTTGCCTAATTTGTGTTTAGTTCTAACAGTGGCAAGCTGTGTTGCCCTAACTGTAGTTTCAGAAAAAGCTGTTGCAGTGTTTTTTGGGGGGCTGATGTTTTGTTGCTCCAGAAAAGAACAAAGTTACTTTAAGAGTTCTGGGCTCCTTAGAAAGGTTTGGTTTTTTTTTTTAAATCTTTTTGTTTGGCTTTAAATCCATAAGTTTTGAGCATAAAATAGAGGCTATTGAGTATGTTTTCATCTCTGGACCTAATTGCTTTGCTGATATAGTTTACTATACACTGAAGTACTTGGCTGTGGATATTCTGAGACAGGACTTAGATAAACATTATTTCTGCAAATGTAAATCACGATGGTCATACCAGGTAACTTTAGTCACTTAATTTCAGGGGTTACCTTTTTCTTTAGGCTGGTGGAGAGAAAGATGCCTGTAAGACTTTGAGCCATCTTTTAGAGGAGATTGAAATAGGACTGTACTCTAAGAAGTGTCTCATCTTACTATCTGTGTATAAGCACTTCCACAGGAGTATCACAAAATCTTTCCTTTTGAAAATAGAAGATCCCAACCAGTAGGAAACTAGATGATATTTGGACATTTTTAATGAAAACCTTAGTTCTGTACAACTAAATTGTACATCGTTGTAGCAGATTGCAGGTCTGCACCACAATTCAGCTAACATTAGCACGTAGTGCACAGAATTCGATAAGTGTTTCTTGTTTTTCTTACTGGGAGAAGAGGAAGAAAATGTCTGTGATGGTGCTTTCTATGGTTTTATACATCTGTAAAGGTTCAATGTACAGTTCTGTTAACCCCCAGTTATATTATCTGTAAATGGACTGCTCTGGTCTCCCTCCCCTTTCCTACTTGGTTGCTCCTGGAATTGTTATCCCCTCCCTCAGTTGTATTCCCCCCTCAGACCCCTCCTCCCCTATCCCATATTTGTCCCCGGCTCCTCCCCTTCTTCTAGTCCTTTCCCTGTCAATCCAAGTTACTCAATCCCTTACAGGTTTGAGTAGAAGGCCTCTGGCTTCTGCTCCTGTCTGTCACCCCTGAATCCCACCTTCCCTTATTCCCATATTCCCTTATTCCTGGTTGGTCCTTTTCCTCTCCCCTCCCCTCAGTTGCACCCCCTTTATAAAGTCATGCCCAAGGGTACTGAGCTGCTCTCTTGAGTAGGCTCTCCTTGGGGTTGGACCCCCAATAAACTGAGCTCTGTTTCACCCTACTCAGAGAGTCATTTTCTGCTTCCTTCAGTAGGCAGTAGCCAAAGGTCCTTTCTCCTGGAGCGCTAGTTAGGGACAGGCGAACTGGCCACACTCAAGAAACCCCTCGCGGGGTGTGTGGCAGGGCGTAACCGCCTGGCCAGTGGCTCCAGAGTCACCGGGTGCCCCATCTCTCCCGTGGAGAGATGTTTGGTGCCCTGGTGCCCACGCATCTGCCTCGTTGCCCTCAAGGTGTGTGCCAGCTAGCCTGGGCTCGAGCAGGGTTTGAGGAGCAGCCACCTGGGAAGGCACTGCAGAAAACATCCTAAATAATTTCTTACCAGGTGCAGTAATGTTGGCTGAGGTCGTTAAGTTCTATTAACAAATGAATAGACTTGGCTTGATGCTTCTGAGATAGCTCTGATCAAGGTTGGAGCCATGGCCTTTACAATGGTAACAAGGTGACTCCTGTGTGGGCAAAACTAAGCCAACCAACCAAAGGTTACTACTTTGTTGCTTGGATACAGTTTTCCATGTATGGGAGTGTTCTTAGAAGGATCTAGACAGAGAACTAAAAACACAGACAGACATAACTATGAGACAACCAAGAGACAACCATGAAAGAAAAATGAAAGAAGCTGAAGCAGGAGAGAGAAGGAGAACCATGAGAAAGCTATGAAAGAAAGCCATGCAAAAGAACCCTGGACCTTAACTATGTATGTATGTGTTTGTGGCATGCAAGATATAGAGATGTAAAAATTAATATGAATAAAAGTCTTTAGTTAAGTCTCTGAGACTAATAACAACTAAAGATATAAAAAACTGTAATGCCACACAGGAATCTTAAATCATCTGAATCTAAAATAAAAATCTGTCCTGGTTCCAGCCAGGCTTTCCATGTAAATCATTTCTTTTCTTATACCTTTTGTTATTAATATTGTTGCCATTACTGTTTATTTTCTTATCTCATTGCTGTTTTCAGTAAATTGTTCTTTTCTCAATCTGTGATCTTTGCCTTTTGTGCCTCCAATTGGAGGGGGAGTGAGTGGGGATGTGGTTTTAGTGGGAGCACTAAATTGGAGAATACCATTTCTTAGCTATGACAAAATTCTACAAACCAATGAGGAAGGAGAGAAATTATGAAAGATGCAGAACAAAATCTAAAGCACTAGGCAATCAGAATGGTGAAAATTGGATATGTCTGTGTTGTATAAATATTTGCAGATTTGTTTCCGCTTCTGGAACTACAGAGAATGCGTTGACTAAAGCTATTGATAAGGAGAAATGTGGCTTCAGAAGGCATGTGGTTCACCACCTACCATGGGAAAGCTTAGTAGAGTAAAAAAAGTAGAGAAAAAAAGACATTTCAATTGTGTTTTGGAATAGGACGTTCTGTTCTGTAATATGATGGTGCAGTTCAGTGTGCAGTGAAATCATGGCATCATGATAATCCACGCTGTTGTTTTGTCTGCTGCAGGCTCCTTTCCATGTGGGGTGGGATAGATTCAGAACAAGGGTGTGTGTTTAAACAAAACAAGTGACATGTGCATTGTGGTTCATTCCTGTAAAGTAAGGAAAAAGAGGTTTTTTTTTCTGGGAAAGTAGAACCAAAGTGAAGGAGCAATGACATCCTCTGTGTAATGTGTGTTATTATATACATGTATCACAGGACCAAGGTGTAACCTGCTGAGTTATCTTATTGAATGTATCATCATTTTAATAGCATTTGTGGCAGGAATGGCATCAGGGCTTCTGGCAGGTGCAGTTACACGTCTTCCTTTCATATATTTTCCATACATTTTTAGAGTCATTAGAGATAGTAGGTGTTTCCTACAGCTTAATTAAAGTTTATTACATTTTCCTCCTCATTATGTACAGTCAGGCTAATTCTGAGGTGGTTACTACCCCCAATCACTTAGCCGGGCACCAAGGAAAGGAATAGTAGTAAGCAGAAAAAGAAAAAATTTAATCAGTGTACAAGGTAAATGCTGTCTTCCATTAATTGAAACTATGAGAGCAATTAAATGCCCACATGTCCATGGTCAATGTAGAGTCTTGTCTGTATCTACAGTTCTTCCTTTTGGAAATAACAAAATTTATGCTGGAATCCTAGGGAGCATGACAATTCGAATTGTTACTTCAAGAAAGAATGCCTCATAGGTATACATTGTTAATTCTTCTGCCCCAAATGATCACCCAAAGGGAATGTGAAGTTTCAGGTGGACATCCATGACTGGAGGAGAAACACTTCTGTTATTTGAAAAAAAAAAAAAAAAGAGAAATCCTTAAGCCATGGCATTTGAGTTGCTTATTGAGGTAACTTTTTTTTCCCCAAAGTTTTACCAAAACTTTTCATCTTATTTAATATGTCTGCTAGCACAGACAGGGTTGAAAATTAAGCACTTAAAAGTTAAAAAAGTGACCAGCTGACCTTAAACTGTCATCAGTGTTTGTGTTCTTTTCACAAATTTTGATAAATTGTACTTCTGAACTTTGCCTACAAATATTGTATGTTTCAAGTATATCATAGAGGAATGCTTCCTCCTTGTCAAATCTGGTAAGGCGGGTTTAATCCATATCCTAATTTTAGGATACCCTTCCTCAAAAATGCACATAAATAAATCTAAGGAAAATTCACCAAGAGTGGGCTTCTTATGCAGCGTGATTGTAGCTGTAATTAAGTGTAAATCACAGGAAAACCTTTCTCGTATTTTATACAAGAAGTGGCACTTAGCAGACTGACTATTTTTGCATATTGCTGTTTGCTAATAATACTATGCTCAATTTTTAGTTCAACAAAGCTGGATAAGAGACTGTGGTGCTAATTTGACTTGAGTATTACTTGAATCATCAAAGCTGTTCTAAAACCAAACCAAGCTCAACAAAGAGCTTAGTCATGCTTGTATATGGAGCAGGGAGAGGTGAGAGAAAACCTATTCAACTAATTATGAATTCATTGTTATTCTCTTGTACAACTGCACATCAGGATGGAAAGCTTTAAATCATTTGCTAAACTGTCCTTTCTCAGTTATGGGGGAAAATGGGCTGCATGCAATTCCCTTGAAGCAAGATGTAGCATGAATTATTTACCTGAAGAATAACTCTGGTTCTGCATTCCACATACTGCCAAAACTCCCAGTGCTGGGTATGGCTGCCTGTGGTCCTGGCCACGCCCCTCCTGGCTACTGGAAAAATGAACCCTTTCCTGGCTGGAACCAGGACATTTGGACAACTTCTCTGGTTGCCAGAAATAGTACAGTTTGATTGACAAGCAGATACTTTGGCTATTGTGAATTTTTATTGCCATTCTAAAAACGTCACATTTATTTAGTTTTACCAACATTTGTCATGAAATAACAAACCAAGGAAAAAACTATAATAAGTACTGAATGACTTATAATAATGTTGCATACATTTTGCCACTCAACTATCTGAGTATCACTCATTTCGCCACTTTGCTATCAGAGACACCTGGCTAAAGATAACATGAAGGGAGACATCCATGTCACTTATGCACTCTATCATAATTGTCATGCCCAAATTACACAGTAATTTTTTTTTTCATAAACTTTCATGTTATGATATACGGATGTTTTTGAGAATATTTTCTCAGAACAGTATAGGGTAGAGGAATAGGGGGAATTGTTCATGTCCAGTTGTCTGGCTTGTGCCTTCAAAGCACAGATAAATGCTGCAGTAAGGAAAGACAAGGATTAAAAGGAATTTCGATTAACTAAATCAGATGATTAAACCCACTACTCAGGTATGCGAATTAACTGAACTGCTTTTATAAAAACTGTGGAAGCAGTCACTCCACCAGCAGCAGAACAAATAGACCCCAGTTTCTCAGAGTAGCTAAGAGTAGCTGACACCAGCCTGAGCAGCTGGAGTGTTGGGGAAGATGCGAGATCCAGCTGATTGTTTTTGCAGACAGGATGATTTCAACACCTCTTCTATGCAGGCATTTTTGAGTGTCTAGTAAGGCTAGAACAAAAATTACAGCCTTTCTCTCTGTTGAGGTGTTAAGACTCTCTCCTCTCAGTTTAACTACCTAATATCATAATGATCAATGAAAATCACTGACTTTGAGGAAATTAGCCTATTGGTTCAGAAATTGCTGGTGTGTGTGAGAGAGAAAGGATATAAAGATCATTTCTTCAGAAATCCTTGGTGTAAAAAGTTGTAAGGTAGTGAAGATCAGTACTGGGATAATTATTTTTAGTGCACAAGAATTCTCTTTTTCTTCATTCCCTTATAATATAGGGAAGTTCAAAATTACTAAGGCTGTTTTGAGCTTTTTTTTTGGTTTTGCTTTTATTCTAGGTTTTTGTTCTGTTGTTTTGTTTTGTTTTTTTTTTTTTTTCAATTGAAATCACCTTTAAAATACATTCATTTGCATACACTGGAAGCTATAATATACATCAGAATATGCTTGTAGTGTGAAAATTCTATGCTTCCATACTTTTCACAATGTTCAGCCTCTGGTCTGTGCAGCTGCTGCTGATATTTCAATCAGTCCATATTCTTCTGAGAGAAAGAATACAGATTGGAGACATACATCTCTAGATGTACAAAGGTAGAAAATGAAGCATATGGAGGAAGAAAGAAGGAAGAGGAAGGAAGAAAAGTACAGAGAAAATGAGCTCCTAAGGTGAAGGTAAGTGACTTTCTAAGTGTGACACAGGCATTTCTCCTTGCCTGTTGTTTTGGAGAGCTTCTTCCTTACCACTCTTGAGCATTTTCCATTTTTTAGTAAATGCTCAAAGAATTATAGCTGAAGTGTGGTACTGAATCAGTCCCAAATCAGGAAAGAAAACTCTCTAAGTCAAATCATACCTTCACTTCCAAATGTTTCCCAAAGAATGTAGCCCAAAATTGGTGCAAGAAAACATACAATAGGGAGAGGGAAGTCAAGGGAAATAACACCTCTCAATTTGTATAAAGTAAATTAATTAGCATAATGTGTAAGATAAGAAGGAAGGGCAAGTGCTTCCCTTTGACACTGGAAACTCAGGATAGAAACCTCCTAAGGAGGAACTTCGTTTAAATTCATACTGATAATTAAATTCTCCCATTTGTTAGAAACGTATCTCCTCCAGACTTGCATTAATCTTTCATTAAAATAATAATAAGAATAATGTTGTGTCTGGAATGGCAACAATTATGCCACAAAACCCCCAATATCAATAATATGAATAACTAAATGAAGGCATTTTTAACACTGCTGAAGTTAATCATCATGTAAGAGTTTCATGTTAGCCAGTTCCAATTTGTCCATCAAGCAAAAAAGAAAATATGCAGTTTTGTGTGGGAAGAGAATATAGAAACAGCCTAATTTATCTCGCAGTAGGAAGATCTGACTAGATACTGATTATGTCAGTCAATGCTAATGTTTCTACTTTGAAGACTAACTACATGCAAAAAGTGATAGTGCAGAACCTTACTTGAAATCCAGTTTCCCTTTGTTCCACCTTCGTTTGTAGAAAGGGATGCTGGCCTGTGGGCATATACTAAGTTTACTTCAACAGTTGGATGAACAGCTCCAGCATATTTCATCCACACATGATTCATAGGATTATATCCATTCTGGATTTGGATAACGTGACATACAGGGAACACTCCTGTGAAACCCTCTTTACAATTGCTGGAGAATATATGAGCTGCTGCTTCCAGCCAGTCCCATGTCCTGGCTGTCAGCTCTTCACTTCTTTCATCTCTAAACCCAAATTTTCCCAGCTTCTCTTAAGTTTTTCTTGGTAAAAATTCTTGTGATAATTTGTAGTGACTTGTCTTGATTGAAAGGAGTTGAGGGAAATAATAGTTTTACCATTTTCTTCACTGTCTCAGATCTTGGCAAGGGAATTTTAAAGATGTCATGCACTGCATCAGTACTTTAAGTAGACCTAAGCCATGTGCTTTTTGATGCACACTAATATAACTATATAAGATATAACATGTTTGCACCACATATAAATAGATACCTGGACAGTCTTGCTCTGTTTTCTGACAGGACAGAAAATCAATAATTAAGTGTATGAGAATCAAAACTATAATTATGGACTTCTTTCAGGCCCAGTCAAGCACGTGAAGCCCATACTAATTCTGTGTCTATATGCTATCTGTTTCTTGTTCCCTAGATCTATCAGTTTGTTTCTTTTCATAAAATTAACTCTGAATTCCTTGCTAGACACATTAGCAAATATGCAAGTCTGTGGAATTGCACATTACAGATGAATGTGGATGGCTTTTTAGGTTTCTTTTTACCAAATATTTACATTTTGAAACAAAGTTGATTATCGTGTCATTGCTTATCATGAATGGTCCACAACTGATATTGTAAAATATTTTTACATCACAAAACCTAATGTGTCACGTTTCGTATTTCTTACTTGGCATCAGAAAGGGTTTCTTATGTTGCCATGTTTTCTACGTATTCTGCCTCTTGGCATAGTCCTATTAATCCCATGTTACAGACGTGAACATCTTGGATCAATATAAACTGTATTTTTTTTTTACAAATCAAGCTATCCATGCAAAATGAAAATCAGAAGACTGAAAATAAAAGCAGTGGGGAGTTGTTGACAGACAAATAGAAGAACGCATTTGTAGTTGATTCAGGTTGTACTAGAAGAGGCCAAAACTTGGCAAGCAATCATCTGAATTTTTTCCCCAACAAAGAAATGGCCTGCTCTGAAAGAGTACAGGCTTATGCCTCACAATTAAAAGAAAATAAGCTACTTTCATCCTCAGGTAATTTTGTCTTGGTTGCTAGTCACATCTCTAATGTACTTTGGTGGAATCCTTAGTCTTGTCAACTTTCAAAATCTTTTAATATAGTATAAAAGCAGCTGACTGCTTCTGGCAGTAGGTAACTGAGTATTTGACCTACAGTATCTTTACTGTACTCTTTGCATTAAAAAAGCTGATTTTCATTTAGATGTTGAGGAATTCCAGATGCTAAGCTTTGACATGGTGAATGTCTTGAAAGAAAGAATTTCTCTAAGTTCAGGGTTTGGTTCTTTACTTCCATCTAACATCTAACAAGACGTTCTTGAAGATGCTCATGTAATTGTTTTTTAGGCATGCATCAACTACTTTCCATAAGCAGGAAGAGCTGAGTAAACTCTTAATTGGAATTACTGTTTCTTAAAGGGATGAAAAATGGACAATTTCTCCACAGGGGATCCAAAATAGAGATTTTCATTTAAACAAAACTTTGTTTCAAGTATAATTATGGGAGGAGGCAAGAAAACTTGGCAAACTCACTTACCCGAAGCTCCCTCTTGTGACAACTGTTTGTTCTCAGTCTTGGAATATGTGTAAAGCAAACAAATGACATGGAATATTCAGCTTGTAGAGTTTGAAGCTGTTTACAGGCATATGCTTGAGGCAGACCTTAAGAATACAAATGACAGGAGGAGATCTCCTCTAGACTTATTATTTCTCCCATAATTCCTGTTGCTAACACCATCAAGTTCATTCCAGAAAAAATTGTTGTGGAAGAGGCAGTCTTTCACAAACGTTTTTAGCAGGATCCTAGAAGCTCAGGCTGTCTTGGCAAAAAAATAATCCAGATGTAGATGAGATGGCTCAGGAATATGGTGGTTAGATGTCTAGGCACTATGCAGTGGGTTTGGAGGAGTTTGCAATACAAAACAGGAAAAAGGAGTGGAAACGCATGTTTAAAAAGACTTGCGTGATTTTCAAACTTTCTTTCGTATGTGTTTCAGTTGAATCTCATATTGCCCAACAGATATGGGGATCTTATGGCATATATACTTATATATACATAAGTACATATATATAGAGAGAGAATATATATATATATACACACACTATATATATATACACACTATATACTATATATAAGGCATATATATAGACTTGCAGTTCTGGGTTTGTGTTACCACCTGTCTTGGTTTTAAGACAGTTGTATTATTTAAATTTGAAATCAAGAGACTCTCCACAAAATACAGAAAAAGGAACAACAGTTTTCTTATTAAATAAATAAATAAATATATTATCCATATGTAAAAAAAAAGTGATAAAATACAGAACACAAAGCAACAACTCGAGAACAACCAGAACTCGCGTTCAGAGAACACTCTCCTGTTTGGGGCAGCTCTAACTCTGGCAGAAGGAGGCACCAGCACACCCCGGGGAAACGAAGGGGGGCTGTGACCCAGTGAGGGGTCCCATGGCCACAGCAACAGCAGCTGTGAAATGGCAGAGGCAGTTGGGGACCCTTCCACAGGCAGTGCAGGGGAGACTCTCACTGTTCCCTGAGGTGCAGGGAGGGGAAAAGAAACTCATCGGGTTCTACCCGAAGGTCCACGTTGGGAAGTGTCCCGCAGGGAAGCGACGCAGGCTCACAGGAGGGCACACGGACAACGCACTGACACTGGACAGCAGCACCCAGTGACCCCGAGCTGGGAGCGAGCCGGGACTTGTGGGAGCCAAGGTAAAGGTCCCACAGATGGGCTGGGGGCAGAGCCCGGCACGGGGCCGCGGGGCAGAGGGGACAGCCCTGAGCGGTGTGCGAAGGGGGCAGCGGGACGTGCTCCCCCTCACTGGGTCAGCCGTGCGCCAGCAGCAGCCAACCCAAGGGACGTGGCGGGTCTCTCTCTCCCACGTGCGCTTTTCGTGTTCCCCGTTTTCCCACAATGTCTCTCCTCTCGCCCGCGGGCGGCAGCTGCGGCCACACGGAACCCTCGGCCCCTGGAACGGGTCCCGGGAGGGGAGAAAGGAGCCGCTCAGCGCCCGAACCCAGAGTTGTGTGGCAGAGCCGGGATGGAGAAAAAAATTCCATCAGAATTTAAATCTATAGCACCACTGGAGAGGAGGTTGCTGCAAACAAGTGTTGGCAAAGAACAGGGATGTAAAAGGGAGAAGGTTCCTTTTTGGCCATTTAACCAAAATGAAGTAAAGCTGAGCAAATCTAATGAAGATAATTTCTCAGAAGACTTGTAGAATTTTTGTATGATTCTTGGGATGGTGTTAGCAGGAAAGCTCTCTTAGATCGTGCTAGAGCTTTCTATGGTTTTTCTCTATCTTGTGTGCAACTCATCACTACTAAAGCTTTGCTAAAGAAATTGTTTAAAATTAGTCCTAATTTAAGGAGCAGACAAAGCTTAAACCATTTTAAAAACATTAATGCTTGACAAGCCATGTTAGCATATACCTTATTTGTGGATTATAACTTGTATTTTATTTGTGCACATGGTATACAAATTTTTTGTGAATTTGTCACGTGAGTGAAGATGTACATCACTGCACACTTAGGTCCAGTGGCTGGCGGCACTGCTTTGTGGTAGAGATCCTGATGCTAATTCCATAGTCAAAAATCTGTGTTTGTCAGTATTGGATGTGTAAAGATATCTTTTTTGGATTGTGGAAACTCACCTTTTATATAGCTTAGTTTATCTCTCTCTGTATTGGGTCTTCTTCAGCTTTGTATCTTGACTCCCATTGTATCAAATTGGTATTTCACTTTTAAGGCTCTGGACAATTCCACCCTTTTCTGGTTTACTGCTGGTCTCTTTTACTACATAAGCCTCTTCTGCTAAGAGATGTAAAATAAATTGGCCAGCTATCATGACTGGGCTCATAAAACCCTTTTAAATAAATCTGTTCACTACAAGGTCTACATTAATCACCTGAATACCTTAATATAGAGTTAATTTACAACTATCACCTTCTATCATTGTCTTTTGCACAAGTAGGAGTTAAGTGCCTTGCTTGGTATATCCTTGCACTTAAATCCTGTCTTAGTTTGTCACAGGCTTTGGTCCCAGCTGTTGTGTCTTTCTTTCCCCTGCACCAATTAGTTGCTTTTGGGAAGGAAGTTCTTTTGCTTCATCATCTTCAGTGCATTGTTTCATTGTATGTGCTGGGTTTGGTTCACTGGTAGCTCTTTTGGGCTGGGGCTTTAACTTTGGCTGGCAATGCTATCAAATACATGCCTAGTGGGGGACACACACACGTGTCTGTATCTGTTCTTTCTTGAGAGCTTTATGTTCAAGTACACACCACTGTTGTTGTCTCAGTCACACCTTTGCTCATCTTGGGCTTCCTATGTAAATAATTGTAAGAATGGGGCTTATAGTTGATATGAAGTCTACTCTTCCAAGTAGTTAATTGTGAAAAAAAAAATCAAAAGGAGCAGCATTAAATCCACCATAATTCTGAATGAGAGTACCTACACAAAGATTTAGTGGTTTAAGTATTTTATTAGATTAATTTGTTTTTCTGAGTGTACTTAGGTAATCGAGCTTTCCAATATATGCTAGGAAATAATTTCCTGCCAGTTTCAATACTGGAAGCTTTGTAACTTCAAGATGTTAATACTTTGTTTCTTCTGCTCTTAATGGCAGAAGTAAAATCTGATACTACTGTTACTTCTTTACTCACTGTCATGTGGTATCTCTAGGCAGCTGTATTTTAGCTGGCTAGAGAAACGAACAAGCTCCAGCAATTTTGGTGGCCTCAAAATTCGTCTTAACGTTCCAAGTTTCTCTGAACTTATGTTACTTTATTGGAATGCCAAAAGTCTGTCACTGCAACAATTCAGTGGTGGGATAAGTGCCTTGGCTGTACCAAAAGGTTACTTTATAAAATTTCTCCCTCTTAAGATGCTGTTAGCTAATGGATAGCACCTTGTTGTTGAACAGATATGTTCCCCAGTTTGTGGTGGTTGTTTTCAATTGATGTTGACATGGCACAGAGGCTGATGAAACATGAAGAATGAGATCTTTTTTTGTGCTTCTTGGTGCCAGTGCCTGAGGTAAGATCAGTAGGTTTCTAGGGGTTTAGCCAATTGTTTGGCTGTGATTCAAGGACTTCAGCAATGTGTTTTGGAAACACAGTTCCGTAGCAAGCAAGCATGTGCTAAAAACAATCTTCTTTCCCAGTGATGGTGCAGTGAAAGGAAATGAGTGATAGAGGCTTATTCTACATGATGTATTTACATACATGCTGGTTCATATACGGAACTATTCACAGAGGCATCTTTTGGCTTCTTTTTAAAAGTCAATGTGATTTCTCAAAGAATAGGACTATTTTGTTTATTGGTGCCATAGAGTGCTTCTATATGTTTATGAAGGACCAACATACACATTATATTTCCTGACAATCAAGGCAAGTTCTCCCCAAAGAGACAAACAACTGAGCTAAAGACTGTAGCTGACATAGGAGAGTCACTGATGTGACAGTACTGTGGCTGTTAATGACAGGTTTACTACTGTTCTTGCTGCCCTGAAGGACTTTTTGCTGAAGGTGGGAATATAGCACAGGCAGTGAGAATTAGAGGGCTGCTGGTTCAGATTGTTGGCTTTGCTTATAATGCTGCTTGACATAGTTTGTAAGGAGATCTTTTGTAGAGCCTGAAGTTTGTCACTGTCAGCTCAGCTGCAAGCAACTCCCTTGTTGATTGTAGTTCTTTATTTGGTATTTGAAGAGCAGAGATTTGCATTACAGGGGCGTGAGGGAGGGATGTGGGGCCTGAGGCAGGTGGAGAGAACTTCACTGTGCGGCAACAAGGAATTATTATCCAGGTTTAATAATCTGAAACATCAAATAAACAATGACTGCATTGTTTTATTCTCTAGAAAGAAAAAAAAGTTGACTGAGACAGTTTTGAGTCACCAAAAGTGCCTTTAAAATGTTGACTGCAATGCTCATCTTCTCCAGACTCTGAAAAGTGGGGAGGGGGGGGCTGTGCTGGTTTGACTCACAGAAATAAATGTTGATCTGTAAGCAGGGTTTTTTTGGTGAGCTGTAATTTTCAAAAATAAATCCTCAAGGGACTGCCAGTGGTGAATTTGTTCAAAAACTTGGAGCAAGAGCTTTAAATGAATTGCAAAAAGAAGGAAGCCTTTTGATGCTGAAAAGAAGTTTGTCAACATACTCTCAGTGTGTCAGGATGTATGTGTCTTCTCACCCTGCCTGTAGTTGGATGTTCTGTTGCTTGATCTTGTGAAATAAAGCTGGGCTGTGCCTAGGACTGTGAATAAACTTGGCTCTTCCTCAACCTTCCTTCCCTTTACATCTTGGCAAAAAAAAGACATTTGTTTCTGTAAAAAGGTATATTCACATAAGAACAAAATCCTACAACAGCAGTTTTTGTGAAAGAAAAGTAGTTAAAGGTATAACATAAACTCTTTTTGTTGAGCCTGGTGAGAGGTACAAAAAGGAAGCTGGAGGTGAGAGATGCTCAAAGCTGAGCAAATGAAGGGAGGAATGTGAATAAAACCTATGTTATATTTCTGTCAAGTTAAACCACTTATAACACTAAATGCAGCTCATTAATTAGAGTATTGTAACAGACCAAACAGCAAAGCTTTGCTTGGGAAAAACAGTATTGCAAATGGGCTTTGCAAACACAGTCACTTAAGCTCATCAGTTCTGTACACATACACAGTTATTCAAGTATGTCACTGTGGGCTGCATATTCATAACCAAGCAGGAAGTCCCTTTTCATGTTCTTTTTGTACCTGTTCTGCTGGTAGTGTCACCTGATAAAGTCTCTCTGACAGGCTTTGCCCATGGCATAGTACCAATTGTTCCATTAAACTAAACCTTTGATCTCTCATCAGGTCCTGCAGCTTTTGGTGGAGACAGTCCCTGCTCATAATGGTCCTTGGGCTTCTCTGAACTGTGGCAACTAGACTTGTCACACATGAGTGTTTATTCTGCAGTTCTCCTTCTTTTTCCTTGTAAAACTGCAGGTTAATTTTGTGTTGAAGGAGATTGCATAGACATGCACATACATATTCTGCTCTGCACACAAGTACTATTTTGTTGGTGTAGATCACTCCCTTAGCTCTATTTCTCATTCCCTGCAGCTCTCAAAATGGCCTGGAGCCACACATTCACGGGTGTTTTGGACTGAAAAACTATTGTTACTGGAATATGAATATCTATTTATAAAATAATTAAAGGGAGTCAGCTGCCCAAAACATTTCAATTTCATTGGAAATATTCAGTCTTTTTAAGTGAATGTATTAGTTTCCCAGCTTTCTTTTAAACAACATAACAATAAAAGAACTCAACCTGTTTTCAAATGGCTGCATGTTAATAGCTTTGAGCAGGTGCTGAGGGAAATTAAAGGACTCTATGAACTTTCAGAATGCCCCCTCCCCCTACAGAAAGCTTATTTCTAAAAAGTGCATGTGTTTTTAGTCTGGTGTAGCAAATGTGTGAGACTATGATCTGTTTGTACTGCTGCTGTTTTGGGATTGGTATTTTTGTAAGGATTCAACTTGCATCTGTCTAAAGTGGAAATTCCACACAACCTCAGTCTGAACATCTCTAAACCATACCATTTTAGAGTCCTAAAAGCACAAAAACAGTTAGCATAAAGCTTCCAGGAAAAAAAACAAACCACCAAACAAAACAACAACAATAATAAAAAAATCCCTAAACTCTCTGAAATGTCTTTTGTCACCTGACCTGCAATTGCTCCAAAAAGCTGGCACAGAAAACTACAAAACTGCATTTCGTCTGCAGTTACAGACTGATGGATAATCTTTGTAGCTGACAGGAGGCACTGTCACGTAATCTTTTTGTTCCTCTGGCTGTTTAGCACAGGAAGTAAATCTAGGTCAAACTCTCAACCATTTGATCATGTCTCTGGAGATGTAATACATTTTGTCTAATAGCCAGGGGAAATAGTCATTTAACCAAGTAACTGTTTCACTTCTTGAAGTGACTAATTTGAAAGACAAGGCACAGTTCATAGGAAAACAATGGATCCTACAATGGGAAGTTCTTAGCCTGACCTTTCTGCCCAGCCGGATACCGGTGGGGCCTGTTAACATGCAGATATTTGCCAGCGTGAGGGGCGTGTAGCAATACTGTACATACAATACACTTGAAGTTATATCATGCTGCAGGTTGCATCATGTGTCTACTACAAATAATTTACCTCTCTCTTTTCCTCCCGCAAGGTTTCTAAAAGGGTACAAAGGAAGAGCATTTAGTTAAAAGAAAAGCGAACAGCTGGCTTTATGTTTAGTTTCAGGAGCTTGTGTATTTTTCACCCTTCTTGATTCTGAAGACTGAATTCAGCACTTTATTGCAAAGATAAAACAGCAGGTGGATTTAAAATGAAGGGACAGCTGTATGATGGGCTACTCTGTAAGCAGATTATAAAATATGCTGTTTGTAGAGGTGGAACTTATCTACCCTCAGTAAGGAACTCTTTGCTGGTTTTTATTTGATAAGTTCAGCCATCATCTCTTGAAGATGAATGTTGATATTGCCATTGTAGCTCTAACTAATTTTACACGAGCCTCTTATCATAATGATTTTGACTCTTCGGAAAGGTTTAGTTTATAATGGAAATATATTTTGCTGGCCTACTTTAATCATTATAAACCCCTGATACTCGTAGTTTAGCACTGTTAACTGAGCATTTGTAATTATTGAGCACATCATATTCCTCTCCACCGGCTGCTGTGATAGAGGAGCCCCAAAGAGGAGATACAAGGACTCCCTGAAACAGCACCTCAGTCTTGTCCATATTGACCACCATCAGTGGTCCACTTTGCTCAGATCAGGAATCATGGAGACACACCATCTATAACACTGCTGCCTCCTTTGAAAACTCACGTAGAATTAGCCTTGAGGAGAAAAGACAATGCAGAAAGATCCGCACCTCGTCAATTCCACCCAAGGAGACTTTTAGCTGTGCCTTCTGTTCCCGGACTTGTCTATCCCGTATTGGCCTTTTTAGCCACCAGCGGGTTTGTACCAAGTGTGGGTAGAGCCCCTCCCATATCTTCATTTGCGGAGCTTAGCCATGATGATGTTCCTCTCCAATGATATGATTGCTTTCTGTTTGACTCAGGAGAGAGAATCTGCATTTATATCTGAACAGAAAATCACTAGAGGAACTGTATTGTTAAATTGGGTACCTTTATATTCTGATTTAACGGAAAAAGGACTTTCTACTGCAATTTTTAATTTAAATGTGGAAAATCAGGCTATACAGCTCACTTTGCAAATTGTTGTAGCCATTTGTTCAGGCAGAACAAGTGTCTATTTTTGCTGTTTTATAACCACATCTTTTATCCCAAGCTTTCATTGATGTGTTTCCTTGAGAGAAGGTCTTTATTGTACCACATTCTGGGATGAAAGTTTGCAGCATTCTCTTCTTTCTCTAGAGCATAATATGTGCAGGATTTTGTCAACTACATACCAGCTAATAACCATATTTAAAATAATGAGTCCCAAGGACACACAGGCTCCTCTAGGGACTCTTCTCTCTCCATTTTCCTATTATTAACATACAAAACAGTGGTGTTGGTAGTGAGAATGGAGCTGATTTTATGATCTCTCATAAAAGGGTCCTACCAGACTTCTTGCAGCTAGGGAGAACAAATAGGGCTTTTAGTGTGCCCTAAAAGTCAATAAACTAGAACTAGTTTGTAGGGGATGGGAGAGCAAGTTCCCAAAGTGGGGAGATGACAGAAGAGAGGGCACTATTGGTGGCATTCCTGCTCCAGTGCTCAGTTGCTTGTGGTCTTGTACAAAGAAGTTGTTGTTTGGTTTGGTTTTTACAGATGCATGCTTTTCTCAAATATTTTAAGGCCATTTTCCCAAATACTTTAATAATTTAATCAGCAAAAATAAATTTCTTAAATGCCATGGCCGCAAAAGGCAAAACAAGGATCAAAAATATTTTTGAAAAGAAATGGAGTGCTGATGCTACCTGGCTTTGTAGATGGCTTTTGAATTGTACACAGTACTTCATCTGGAATGGAAAAGCTGTAGCTGAAAGCTGCAAGATGTGACCTCTCGGAGAAAAATGCTGATTAGGTTGTAGCTGTTAACATCTTTCTGGGTTGAGGCAGAAATCCATTGGCTCCTTCTTTTCTGTCTTGTAGATGCAAGTTTAAATCTCAATACAATATCACAATTTTTTCGATTTTGTAATTTATTTTCTGTGTACAAAGTTGTAAGGATTAAAGAGAAAAGGAAATAAATTTGCAAAATGTGTTGTATGGCTGTTCCTGGAGGAAAAGGAAAAAAGGAATTGTTCTGATTCCTGAGTGTGAAAATAAAGCAATGTTATTACGTCCTCAAAGAAGGAAGGGGGAGGCAGTAGTAGCTTAACAATAAAGAAAATATCTAAAGCAAATGTGTTTACCCTTAACAGCTGATCAGGCAAGAGTAAGTTAGTTTATTGCTTTAGAAGAAAACAATGATAAGAACATACATGTGTGTTGTGGTTTTAAGTAGCCAGAGTTTTTTATTAGCTGGGGGGGGCTAGGAGAGAGGCTTCTTTAAGAAGCTGCTGGAGTTTTTCTCTGNTGACAACAATACCTGGAAAGCTGTTGTCAGTATAATAAAGGACCCCACGAGGAAAGCTGGGGTGGGACTCTCTCTCTCCTCTGAGCAGCAGCAAAGACCACGTCTGACTGTAACCCCCCCCACACACATCCCTGCCTTCCTGAGCTGCTGGGGGAAGGTGAAGGATCTTGAAAGGGAGGGGTGGGGGGAGAAAGGTGTCTGTAACAACTATCAAACTGCTCACCCTTAAACTCTTAAGCTCTGATTTTAGTAGTAGTAGTAGTAAATACTTAACATTCTAAGTTAGAGCCTGTTTTGCTTGTGTGAAGTAGTTAATAAACAGTTGCTTGTAATCCTTATCACAAAAGTCAAGGTTTTTTTCCCCCTTCTCCGAGAAATTTTAGATCTATGTGTGGGCTCTCGGCTTTTAGCCAGAGTCAAACCATAACAATGTGCTTCAAAATGGCATGATTTCTTTTCTAGTGTGAGACAGATTTCCTCTGGGCTCTGGGAGTTTTCAGATCTGGCCTTGAGGATGATGTGGCTGCAGGTTACACTGCAAGCACCCAAACAGGTCACCATGTCAGGGCAGGACAGGCTTGTCTCGGGCAAACAGAAGTCACCTCACTTTGTACAACAAGGTTGCTCCATTTCGTGTCTGGCTAATGGAACCACAAGGGTTCTGTCTCAGTTCTGGGGCTTTTGTGAATAGTTTTGAGGTAATGTGTGTGTTTGTTTCTTGTTTTCCTTTTGGAAGCAAATTTTCTTCTATGCTTGCTTCCTAGTAATGTCAGAAGTTATAAGTTTACAAAATGTGGGATTTAAGGAGTCTTTCATTTACTTGCAGTTTGAGTAGCAGGGATGTTACACCCACACCACATAAGATACACAAAAGGTATTTGCATTGTATTATAGTAACATAAAGTTTCAGATGCCTCTTGAGAGCTGAAATGAAAGGCCTTGGTTGCATCACCCATTTTTTATGCTGAAGTACATCTGCACTACGATATCCTTTTCCTTCTACAGCAAATCCATTAGAAATGACAAGTTCTCAAGTATTGGGTTTTGCCTTTGTAGAAAAAAGTGGATTTTGATAGAGAAAAAGCCAGTTCTACCAGCAGCAGTAATGTAGTTTCAGACTTTGCCTACCTGGGATAGATGAGCAACCTGCTGTGAAATCCCAAGGGAAGCAGGCTGTTGCCGTGGAGCATTTAAGGACAGGGTTCACTGCACTTGTTGGCTCATGGTTGACTGTCTGGTTTGTTTAGTGATAAGACTAAAGACTCTCTGTAGACTAGAAACTGTCTCTGCTAGTGAATAAACAAAAGAAACCCATTTCTGGCAGTCAACACAGAGCTATAATATTCCAGATGGCTCAAAGTATTTGAAATAACTAATATTAACTAGATACAGTGTTTCCAAAGCTACAAGTGCCTGGTAGGATTTTTTCTTCCCTTATCTCTTCTTTTCTTTTTTTTTTTTAATTTTTAATTTCAAGATTATTTGACAAAGCCTATTGTTGGAAAAATAAATTGCAAAAAATGTGGCATTTGACACCTAAAATTCAGGAGGCTGCAGAATAAACCAGACTATCTTTAAGTAGTGCTCATAGGATAATCTCATCACAAGAAGAAATGCCAAAATTCTGGTGTTTGTAAATTATACAGACTTGTCTTAGTGTGTATGTATTGCCCCACACCTTTTCCTATGTGGTGCCCTAAACATTTTGACAAAAGGAGCTTAATAAAAGTACAGCATGTTGAGATAAAACTTGCATTCTGCCAGATAGTTTTCCTAAGTATCAATTGCAAATCTGAACTTTCTCTTCAATGGATTTATTCAACAAGAAAGACAGATTAGGAACAAGATGCAGCTGAATGGGCAAGTATAATAGTAGTAGTAAAATCCCAAGCAGTGCTGGAAGCAATGTTATTTGCAAAGAGATGTTTAGATCCCAGGTTAGACGTAGGAGTGTGTAAGCAGATGGAGAGTGCAGGAGGGCCAAAAGGTTGATTTGATTGATTCTTTAATTTTCTTTCAAGATTCCTGGAACTTGCTTAGATCAATGGAGAAGATGAATTATTTAAAGTGAGTTATTGGAATAAGAACTACTGTCAATCTCTCTTTGGCTTGCAATAAAACTTTGAAAATAATGATTTGCATCTAATTGTAGCTAGACTAGATTCTATCAAAAATTAACATACAGAATTTGATTGAACACGTGTCTAAATTCTGGATGAAATAATTAGGCAGGATTCACTCAGCATGTTTTGGCCTGTATTGTGCTGGTTATGTAGATTATAGTAGATCCCAATATGATGGTGAGATGGACCACAGCTACTTCTGGTTGATTGCATGAATATCATTATTTATTGATGTAAAAAGTAGGAATGACTACAGCTTAGTGAACAGAAGTTAAAGAAATCCCCTGGGGGACCGACATCAGTTGGAACTGACATCGGATGTAGTTACAGTATTTCAAGAACACTGAAATTTATGTGAGCTTTTCAGCTCTATTGAGAGAATGATATGTGTGTGTGTGTGTGTGTGTGTGTGTGTGCGTTCTCATCAGCTGCTGATTTGCAACTTGCTATTTTCATTTTCCAGAGGCTCCTAAATCATGAGAAGCAATGCTTTGCAATCAAATGTTTTCTCAGGTGTACTGTGCCCAAGAGCTATAGCCAATAATGCAGTTTTGGGAAGATTTGTACTTGGCAGATAAATTTTTTGAGGATGGACCTTCTTTGCTCTTTTTCCAGAGCCCTGTGCCCTTGGAAAGCTTTGGAGCACTTACGTATGCACATGTGGTCTGACTATGTAGGTCAGACAGTGCACATGACCCTTCCTAGTTTAACACCACAAAACTGAGGATATATGTTAGACTTCACACTCCTTGGGATTTACAGTGATTGATTTATATTTTTTGTAATGAAACTTGAAGATGCTTTTTTATTTTTCTGCAAAAGGTGAAATTTGTGTCTAAAATATGTTCCCCTCTCTGCAGGGATTTCTGTTGAGGGATGCCATGGCATCTCCTCTCCATCATCCTTTCCATCTTCTGTAGCAGGTCGTGGTCGTTGTACTGGGAATATTTGTGAAGTTTGTTGACTGCATTCCATCCAGGGAGCAGCAGCTGCATTTTACCCTACAATTCTTAGTCTCCCCTGATTTTTAACCTCAGTCATCTTCCCACAATCAGATTCTGTGTCTATTTAATCCTTAGACTTAGATTAAATGACCATTTGGAGACCTGAAGTGATGGGGAGGAGGGATATTTTCTGGCCAGGAAATGGGTACAGTTCATTTAGTGGTGGATAAGAACATTTGTAAATGCTAAATACTGGGTTCTTCAGCTATAAGAACAAGAAAATAATTACCTGTTTGTAAATAAAAACAGAAGACAGAAAATACCTGGTCAAGGTTTAGAACAGTAATGGGAAGACTAAAGCTGTGTCTATATTAGCAGCTGGATTTTAAATAAGAGTATGGATTTAAAGTGAAGCCCTTGATTATCTCAATTTACTGCATGCATATGTTTTCAGTTCTCAAAGGGATTGAGGAATCCCTCTAGGAAGGATAGATCCTGGAATTCAGGTCCAAATATGCTCCAGTGTTGGAGTTTATTGGGCTCTATCCCTCAGTTTAGGTTTTGCCACCATGAGGTTATCTTGGAAGACCCCATACACAAGGGTCAAGATGAGGCTCTTGAATGCTGATGGCACCCTGAGGAATCTGTCCTCATTCATCTGTACCTGCAGGTTTGGGGCCCCAAGGATCTGATTTGATCTGTGCAAGGACTGGGATTTTAGTGCCATCAAATAGTCCTGCTGTCTCTCTGGAAGTCATTAATCTCATGGTTGCTGTTGATAGAGGAGACTGGCAAGCAATAAGGAATTCAACCAGCTAAAAAAGTTAAGGTAGAGCCCATGAAAGTCAGGAACAACATCTGTGCTTGGGAACACCAGAGCAGGTGTGCACTCTTTAAGTGGAGCTTGGGAGCATCCCAGCCAGTTGGTGCCATGTCTGGACTCCAGCACCCTGACAACAGGAAAAACCAGAGGAGAGCCTGTTCTGGTGTTTGCTCCAGGATCCCAGTTCCCTGAGAAGGCTTCTGCAGAGTCAGGCCAAGAAATACCTCCTTCCACGTTTCCAGCCATCCTGGGAGTCAGTGAGCCTTTATGCCAGTGCCCTGGATCCTAGCCTTACGAAGTGTGCTGCTTTTTCTATATGCTGCTCTAGGAGTGGGGGAGTCAGTGCCTGACCTTTCTGGTAGGCTTAGAGCCACGGGGAACTGTACACTGCTGGTCTGATACCTCTAAAACACCTCCTTCAGAGCCATCAACTGTGGAAAAATTCTTCCATGGGACAGCTATCTCAGGAATTCCCCCTCCAGTCCCAAGTCTGCATGAGTACCTAGTTGAGCCTGTGTGGGGAACTGTGTTTAATCCATGCTGCAAAGGCATGGCTCTCCTAGACTTCTGTGCTGAGAGGCTGCACACCAACTGCCAGGGATGAACCTGCTCACAGGGCAGGAACTTTGTGGAGCCTGTCCCTTACCTACAAACACAAGAGTAAGCACCATTTTTCCAACTTACAAAGCGGTTACTTGGTGGCCCCTCTCTCCCCAGCATGTCTCAACAAGCAGGTGTTGCTGTGCCACCCATCACCCGTCAGGCCCCGAACGGGACCCACCGGGATGTGACTGTCTGTAGTTGTGACAGTTTCCCTGCAGAAATGCTGTGCAGCACAAAGTCATCTCTCTTGTTACAGGAACTGTCCTGGCTTCTAGTTTCAGCAAAGGTCAGTTACAAGTCTCTTCAGATGGGAAAGAGAGAAAGGGCTGTTCTTGGCTATTGTGTGCTCCCAGGCCATTACTCCAAACAGGATGTTGATTTCATGTAGTCACCATAGTATCACCAATTTGGGATGGGGGTGTAGACAGACTTGTGCATCAGCAGAAATGCCAGAGAGGGCAGCCCACAGCATTCTTCAGAGTTCCCTAGCATGGGAGTCTGCAGGGAATCAAGTAGATTCCCAGCATATGTGGTAAAAGGCTGCTGCTGTGCTGAGATCACTTATCCATTATTCTTGGGGAACAGGAGATTTTCTACCTCCTTCCTCTATGGCATAGGCTAAACAAAGTGTGTGTGGGAGGTATTGAATGGGACAGGAGTTCATGTCTCAAAGAAGGGGAAAAGAGAAGGTTTTTTTGCTGAGTGGGTATTATCCCTCCCACCCAAGCTGACTGGCCCTGTTATTTATTTTCCCTCTGCTGTGCTAAGGCTGCTGTTGCTTTAACAGCTCCTACTGTCCTTTCTTGTAGTTTGGTGATAGAGGGGTATGGCTTTATGACTGTTGTGGATTGACCTCAGCCAGCAGTTAAGCATCCACACAGCAGCTCACTTGGTTCCTCCCTGAGTGGGATGAGGGAGTGAATAGGAAGACCAAAAGCAAAAAGAAAAAAAAAATCATGGATCAAGATAAAGACAATCTCATAAGTTAAACCCATCCCAGACAGACCCAGTACATGAATTCAGTGTCACAGAAGGTCTGTAACATGACCTGTGGTGTAAATGGCCACCCAAATGCTATGAATTGTAGCTCTTTCTTCCTCGTGTCTCACTGCATTCATTAGTGAGGTTAGTGTGGTACTGAAATATTTGTAAGAAATGAGCAGTGCTGATTGGAGAGACTCAGTTTAGGTTGTGAAGCCCTAGAGAATAACTACCCTTCAGAAACTTTTGAAGAGTTTTGTGAAGATGCTTTGGCCTTAAGCCAGGGTCTGATCCAATGTAACACTCCTAAACCAAATATGATGGAGATATGAGGCATTTCAGCACCAGTCTCGAAGATCTGTTGAACTTTAGGCTAAGATACTTCCTGATGAGAAATAACTTAAAAGCCAAGGTGCTGGCCCTCAGTCCTTTGAGCCATTTAATCTTCTTCCTCTAACTCATTTTGTTTGCAAAGTGCATCACCCTTTTTCTGTAGATTAATACTCACAAAGGGATCTGTTATGAATTGTAAAAACTACAGCAGTTTTTATTGAAAACCTCCATCCCACATTGTGACTGTTTTCTTACTGAGGCAGCTGCACAGCTGTTGGGATCCCATTTCTATCGATATACATTACTGAAGGGTGGGGACCACTCTTAGTTTTCATTCTCAGATTTGGTGTGGCAGATGTTGCTAACAGAGTATTACATCCATCCTGAACTCCTTCATTCAGAACTGGCCATCAGCCACGCTCCTCAAGTTTTTGATCATGTTAATGCTTCTAAGGTAATGGGATTTGGGCAGAGTCACTATTTGCATGGGAAATACCCTTGGAAAAGCCAAAAGTGCTGAAGGAAGGCAGTCTCAATTGCTAGACGGTGTTTTTTCCTTGCTACTCAGTACTACATCAGTGGTGTAGTTGAGAGGTGATTTCTAAGTCAGTATCTTTTAAATGTCAGACTTTTTTAAAGTAGTTGTAGTAATGCGATACCATGGTGACATTTACCATCAGCAAGAAGTGTTAGTCTGGGCATCCTGGCCTTCTCCAGCAGGCAAGAGATGAACTGTGAACACTTGCCCTTCAGGAAGTGCCAGTGACACCACACATGCTGATACTCTGGTTGCAACACTGATCTGTCAGGATACCATGAGCAAGCAGTAGCTTTTGTAGCTATTGGTTTTCCTGTAGTTACATAAGCAAATTTAGACCCCAAATCCAGAGTTGGCAAAATATTAAAATTAGAAACAATGCCAGTAAATCCAACTGCCTTTCCATGTGACACTGTGACTTCTTAGGCAGCTCTTCTCAGGGAGTATGTCTGTCTCACCCTGCTGGATTTGGAGGTGTGTGGGTCAGAGAAGTGTTTTCAGCTGAAAGGAAAAAAGCCAATATGGCTGGGGCTGTGTTGTCAGCCTTCATAAATAAAACTGTGGCCATGGCACAGGGTCTAGTAATGTGCAGAGAAATCTAAATAGAACTAATAATGCTCCAAAACTTGAAATAAGGAAGTACATCTCCGGGGGCTGAAACTGAGCTACTGGAGAGATGCTTAAGGGAAATTTATCTGCTTTAAAGGTTTCTTTTTCCAAGAAAACCAAATTAATTTGAGCAATATGCAAGTACTCAGAATTCTTGGAAATAATGAAATAACAAGACTGTTACATATTTATCCACTGTCTAAATATTAAGGATCAGTTATTAACAAATGACCCCTGCATCTGTGACTGGGATGTTTGCACACAGTCACTGACCCTTGCAATGCAGGATTTTGCACACCTAATATGCTTTTTCTTCAATATTTTGCTCCAGGAGGCACAGCAGAAGAGAACAAGCTCCATACCAAATAACACCACCTGTAAGGTACACCCCAAAACTTCATGTGGCTCTTTGGCCAGTATGTAAACATCCATATGAATTGATGCCTCTTAATATCCCCAGTTATTTAAATTGATTGACATTGACAGGTATAAAAGTAAATTGGTAATCCATAAGTATTGATGCCTATGAGTTTGGTTTGATATCTACTGATGACTCCTATAACAGTAAGTATCTCTGTCTGTCAAAAGGTATTGATAGGTATTTTTTTGTATCAATGCTTATCTAAATCAATAGTCCACCAACCTACCTATCAGTAGGTATTAAGAAATATAGATATTAGGGACTATTGCTATTGAAAGTATCAGTATCAGTAGTGGTTGCAACACTAGGTATAAATGCCTACTGATATAAAAACCAGCATCAAAATCAATAGTTATAGATGACTATTGAAATTAGTAGCTCTTGAAACTGAGAGATTTTCATGCCTATCAGTGTCTATTGATGCCTATTGATTTCAAAATCAGTATAGAAATTGGTAAGTATTAATTCCTACCTCTTGATATCAGTAAGTATCAATGTCTAAGGATATGAAAATCAATACTGAAATTGATAGCTATGGATGCCTACCAATATTGAGATTAATTTTAACAGACATTGATATTAAAAGCATTGATCCCTTTAAATAGGTATCATACCTATTTACATAGGTACCATACTCTTTGAATGCCTATTGGTATCAAAATTCTTATTGAAATAGGTTTTGATGCATACTAATATTGAAAATTGGTTTCAAAATCAAGAGATACTGATAACTATACTTGCCAGTACATATCAATGCCTTTAGACAGATATTGAAATCAGCATTAAAAAATACAGGTATTGGTGCCTGTTGGCTCCAAAAGGTAATGATGTGTACAGGTATCAATGCTCGTCAGTATCCAAGTTTTGAAAACATTAGGCATCAATGGGTAGTGATGTCAATGGATATTGAAATCAATAAGTAGCAATGCCTATTGGTATCAGAATAGATATCAAAAATAATAGTATTGATACCTTTACTATGCCGAGTTCCATGAACCTGGGTTCAATTTACTGAGACGAGATGGCAGTGGCTCAGCATATCAGAATTCCTGTTTAATTACACTGACTTGTTATATCCCTTCAGTTTAGTGGGGATAAATGTTGAATGGTTAGACTTATCAGGAGACATCCTACTCTTAGATGTAACGATGAATGAATTTACAACCCAGAGAACTCCTTGGTGCTTTAGTGTTGGAGCACATATGAAATGAAGAGCGGAATCTGTTTTTCATTCTTCTTAAGACAAACTACATCCATATTGAGATATGAAGTTCACTTAGTCCCCAGCATCTGTATTTTATTTCTGTACCTGAGAACATCTGTGTCCACACTGCTGCAGACAACTGCTTTTCTTTCAAAGAAAAAATTTCTGAGAAATGCAACTTCTTCTTCTAACTTTACTTCTCCTACCACAGTCCCATTGAAGTTTCCTTAATGTCCTTTAATACTAAACTGGCATCTTGGCTGCAATCTTTGTGCTCTTCCTAAATGTTTACTCCACAGTCAGCAGGCTTTGTAATGTTCCTGAAAAACTACTAGGTTATTAAATCGAGGAAAGCTTTTAAGGATAGAACACTAATGGAAAGCATGCTATTTCTCTGTCATTTTCTTCCATATTAAATGGTTTCTACCTCAAGTATTTCTGCTGATTATCACAGGATGCATATATGTTAATGTGGTAGTTCTGAGAGGGGATGTCCTGGTGACAGGAATGTTTCCATCTTCCTTCCCTGCCTTTTGTTGATTCGCGTTGTTAAATTGTCTTGGAGAACATGAACTGAGTTCTTCTTAGATTAAATAAAACAAAATGCAGGCTACAAGAGCATATTTATAGTGCTTTAACTGCTAATGGTCATTGAGTGCCAGATAGAACTAGTACAAAGCATTTTCCTTCCCTCTAGTAAGCAAAGGGGGTTTAATTTACAGCAACACGTGTTTTGCTCTTTAGACTTGTGGTTGTGCTGCACAACTTGCTAATGAAGTATAGCCACAATTATGCTGTATTCTCATACACCTCAAAAAATATTTAAAATGTGGTGTGAGTCCTAAAAATAGGCTTAAATATTAGCATTTTGGTGCTGTTTTCAATGTTGTAATAAATGATAGCCTACAAGCTTAGTTTAGACCTTGCCTTCATTAATACAAGCCTACTGAAAAACACAGGTCATCAGCACAGCAGTTTTGTGTCTTAATCTTTAAAGCAGCTGCTTAATATTTAGCACCTGTTTAATCCTGATGTTATCAGATGTATGTGACAGAAGTTTAGTAGGGAATTCTATTGATGGTTACCAGAGTGAAATAGAATTCAGCTCTTTCACAGATCTACTTTGCTGAATTAAGAGCAGTAGTAGATACTATTTTCACCACTAAAATAAGCTCAAGGGACTCTTACCTGTGTTGAAGGAACACATTTCTGAAGCACAGGAGGACTATTTCTTAATGCTGGTGACTTTAATAGAACTGGGCTCACAGACCTGAATTTCACTCAGTATCATAGAACTTCACTGGTATCATAGAACTCCAGAGAAAACCCTTCCTGTTTAAAATCTTGGGCTGTTTGTTTTTACATGGTGTTTTTTTTTCTAAAGGGCAAAAATGTAGATAGCATGACTCCTGCCACAGCTCAAACCATGGTGTGGTTGCTCTTAAAAAAATTTGCCACTGTGATTTTTCCTTGAATGCTTGTTACTAAACGCAATAAAAATAAACAAAAAATGATTCCTGCTGCTTTCTGTCTGGTTCTGCCAATTGCTTTTACTGTGAAGGTGGTCCTAAAGGATAAACCTCAATATTTACTCATAAATTAGCAAACTCGATTTACTTTCTGTATTCTCTTTAATTCTCACCAAGTATACAATAACAGAAAATGCACTCAGAGAAATGTCAGCTTTATGATGCAAAAAATAAGGCCACTTCTGCATTATTTCTATGAAGAGTTCCACAAGTCTCATGTGACATGGTAGAAGTAGTGGTCAAACTAAAATCCCTAACCATTCTGTCAGGTAAGCAGGTAACGGCTTACCTGGCAGATAAAGGAATTCTAAGGCTTTGATGAGTAATATCATGAAAAGAAATCTGGATTTACAGGTCTTTTGCCAGTAACATTTGGAACGGTGAAAACAAGTGCACTGAGAAGTAAAAAAAAGCTAATACTTGGTGGGCCTTCTGTGTAAGAAAGCAGCTCTGTGTAGAAAACTGATAAATGTGTACTTAGAGGACTTTAATCTTAGTCTTTTAGACTATTTAGTAACCATGTGCCCCCTGAAAAAATGAGCTGCAAATTGGAGTGTCCTGAGGTACAGATGTAGAAAATGGCCTATTTTGAGGAAAGTTAGTGTTGGTTGATTCGGAACAGCAGTTGGGCTATGGGAAGTTGCATGAAAAAGTGACTGATAGAGAGCTAGGGAGTGCTCTGGACACATATCAAAGGTGCCAAAGAGAGAGAGAATGCTTAAGCCTGTCCCATCCAAGCAAGCCTAAACATATGGAGACTAAATATGGAGGACTGAAACCCAACAGCTTGATAAATGTCTAGAGCAATTTCAGACTGTAATGTGTTTATAACATTGAACTAGTGGGAGAAGTCCAAATCTCACTCAATCCCAGGATACCTGCCCACTGTGAACTCTTCCAGTAAGACTTTCTGGCACAAAAATTGCTTCAGAGTGGGGGTGCTTTTGCTTAACTAACTGTGCTGAATCTAGTACCCAGAGGACCACCAGTGTGTTGCTTTTGAACGGCCGAGAGAGTCCAAGTTGGGAGGAACAGCTGCCAGGAATGGAAACAACATAAAGAATATCCATGAGGAACAGAAGAGGAAATAAGAAGCATTAAAATTAAAGAAAAGGCCTCAATTCTCAGATTAATTCCCAATTAACGGAAGAGTTTTGATGAGGAAACTTTGTATTGATTGAAGCAGAGTAACCTCTAAGGGAAGATGCAGTTTGTGTTCCGGCAGACACATCTACCTCTGATTTCTGGTGAAAAGTGCTGTATGTACTGTACTTTAACCATGTACATTATAAATACATTGGTAAAATGCTGTTATGCTTTAAATACCTATTCATAGGAAGGGATGGCTTGTCAGACTTTGGGTTTAAGCTAGTGCATTTTCCAGGACAACTTTATAGCCAGCTCCTGCTTTGAAGTAAGAAACCAAACTGCAGATTGTTTTCTGAGATGGTTGGAGCTTGGTATATCTAACAAGTAATTTTCTCCTGAAAATGTTATTGCTTTGGTCTGTATCAAAAGAAATTATTTATTTCATTTACTGTCTTGGCTGTTTGTCAGAGGACTTTTTGTTCATCCAAGGAAGACTTAGTGTAATCATGGCACAGATTTGGACATTAAAGTAAAACCACTATAAAGGTCTGGAGGATATAGAGTGAAAGAGTTCAAATATTCTGTCTTTCTTTTAGTTGTGTAGGATTTAAGTTGTTTGATTAATTTGACCTTTAATTCAAAGTATAAAGGCTGATATCAATAAGTATAGAAGAAGGGCTTTAATCTTATATCATGGGGTACATTTAACATTTCACAGAGTATTCCAAGAACATTCTAACATTATGTCCCAAAATTGGGGTTAAAAAAGATGGGGAGAGGCATTTTAAGTCTTTTTCCTTTCAGAACCGCTACTTTAATACTAGAAAAGAAAAATTAGTCATTCCAAAATCTGGCACTTAAACCAAGCAAAGAATAAGGTTGCCTCTTCCTATGAAATGTAGCAGACAGCAGTTCTTCCACAGATTACTAAAAAAGGGAAAAAAAGTGTGAGGAGTCGAGGACATTCCAAACTCTGGATCATACATTCTGCACACCCAGTAAGGGACACTTTCTGGTTTATCATTTACCACAAAATAGCTGTGGAATTGCCCTTTATGTATGTTCCCTTCTGGCTTGGGTAGGTTTTGGGTTGGGTTTTGGTTGTGTTTATGTGTGTTTGTTTGGCTGGTTTGGTTGTCATTTTTTGCTGTGTGTGAAGACAGATGACCTGTTCCCTGCTCCTCACGTGTCCTGTGCTCTTGTAGTACAGAAAAAAGGAATTGCAATAATACTCTTTTCAAAATCTAAATAGAGCTCCACAAGTATCAGAAATAATTTTTAGCAGATTATTTTGGATTATCATGAAAAATCAGTAGTTTTAAAAATTAACAAAAACGGGTATACATTTGAAGTAAACTGACTGTGGTGATATTTCACTCATATGTTCTGTTGTCTGACACAAAATATGTATGTGCACACAATAGGGATAACATGGTTCAAGGACTGAACATGTGTCAAGGAAGTTGTTCACTCTTGCATGTATTTATAAAGTTCTTCTCTTGGAGTTATTTCATTAATTTCAATGCAATAGAAGTCTCTTTCGATTTCTGCTGTGCTAGTGACACAGATTTCATCCTTTTATGATCCTCTTTGCCACCAAAAGAAAATTGGGTGGGCTTCTGAATGGAAAAGCAGGAAATTTCTGGTGACATAGCCATTGGTCCCTTCAGTTTAATTTGCTTGATATATGTAATTAATTAAGCAACTGCAAAGTGATAGAAATGTAAATTAGTGATAAACAATTTGATATTGCAGGATGTTAGTGCTTTCTCTGTGGGACTAATGATCCCTAATGCCTCAGTAGTCATTTGTGGAGCTCATCATGTTTACCTATTCAAATGAAGTCATTGCATTTTGCAGTAGAAATCTTAGAATGCTTTTGGTACTACCTGCTGTGAATTCGACTGTGAATTTCTGATCATGAATAGGACCTGAATCTAGGTGGGCAGGACCTTGTCCACTGAAATAAGTATTTTCAATGAAGGAAAAAAGTGGTCTCCTAAAGGATGGAGATAATTTAAAATGCTTGGACTGAAGAGCTGGAACTTGTTTACTTGTCTACAGAGAGCTTTAGTGCGACACGTGCTGTGCCCACATTTTGTGCAGACTGGGCAGCTACTGAGTCTGCCTGCAAAATGTTTTGTATATGAAAACCTGCAGAACAAAATTCGGAGTCTAAACTGAAAGAATTTTCAAAATTAGTTTCAAGACTAATCCTTCCTACTTCCTTATAAAGCATTCTTGTTGTTTTTCTACCCTCAGACTACTTAAAGGAAACTGATAATTCAGCTGGAGTCCAGGCACATGGTTATTAGTGTCATCTGTATCCAAGAGATAAGCGACGTAACCTTAGTGCAAAGAAAAAAAATTACAACTTCACTTGTTTTTTGCAAAAGTGGCTTTTTTCTTGAGGAAATTTATGTCATTGGTTGTCATTGTCAAGCAGCATAACAAACTTATGAACTTCATCATAGCATCATTAGGGTTGGAAAAGACCTTTAAGATCGAGTCCAGTCAGGAGGGCAATTAAATGGGATTTTGCTGGATGAGCCACTTGGAGCCTGACGTCTTGACCATCTCTGTCATTGTCCCTTGTTTTAACTTGTTCCACCTGCCAAATCTCTCGAAAACAGATTATTTGTTTATTTTGGCAAGCTGCAGCCTAAATATGCAGGAGATTTTACTGTATGTGAAACAAAAGGATTTCTGAATAGGGAACTGTAAGATGAACATACTGGTATTATAAATAGAGCTTAAAGTCCAAAAAAGTTAAGATATTTTAGGTGGTGTAGCATATCTAGCGAGTCTTATGCAAGTCTCAGGCCTAAAATATGTGTTCTTTTAAAATAGGAGTCGAGCATTAAGAGGTTTTTTTCCTGTTGTTTTTAAAAAGTAATACAGTCAAAACAAAGGAGAAAGATGTGAGATATAACGAATTAGCCCAAAACTTGGGATGTGCATTCTCCATCCCTTTTCTCAAAGCTGAGGCACTGTGCAAGAGAGCACATGTTAGTCAGGAAGTGAGATGAGGACAAGCAGTCCCCTTGGCTCTGCAGCACAGTGGCGTGAAATTCAGCCCAGAGAAAGTGGAAGCATCTAATCCATAAGTAGCCCTCAACCACTGTCACGTGAAGAGGAACAAAAAAAGGAGAATTCTCTGTCCCGTTGGTATTAATATTTGTGGGTATTAATATTTTGGCTATCAGTGTCCCTCTTCCTCCAGGAGGTCAAAGATTTTTAATGTCCAAACAAGTCTGTTAGCATCTCCTTCAATGAGACCCTTCACCCACTGAATTTGGGCTGAGTGTCCTTTTCACAAGGACAATACTTCAAAAGCAAGAGAAAGCCCCTTTCATGTGTTATTTTGCCATCAACAAGAACGGTCAGCACCACCACATCATGGACTAACTCTAACAGCTCATGAAATAACATGTTTATTAATACCAACTTGTGACAATTTAAGAGGGTTCAAATAGTCTTTGATAACATTTTAACTGCAAAAATACACTGAGACTCTGTAATATATATATAGTGCACAGGCAACCTACCAGCAGAATACACCCACGGGTGCAAAGCAATTTCATAGCAAATTTCTATATTAGAGCAAAGTAACCAAAGTACTTTACTAGCAAAAATATCCACACTGGAGCAAAATACCCACACCAGAGAATTTAATAGCAAAACAAACTGAATAGCGAAACACCTACCCTAGAGCAAAGCAACATACAACACAAATGATAATGTAAAAAAGAAAGTCAAACTAGTTATTTAGAAGCAAGTATATATATTATATACATATATGTAGTGATTGTCCCAAGTGGAGTGAAGGGACAGAAAGACACTTGTCCGTTACTCCGCGAATGTAGATGGAACTCCCTAGTTTTTCTTTAGTTTCCAATCTCTTTTCATACCTTTTTTTTTCCTCTTAGACAAGTTTGAGTGACTGTCAGGCAAATAAACTAATTTTTTGTGATGTTAGACTACTGCTTTGGGATAGACAAATGATGAGACAGAGGTCCGAGGATCATCTCTGGCTGAATGGCTTGAGGATGTGTGGAAGAAAGGCCGTGTTACCTTCATATCACTCCATTCTTTGGTTACTCCTGCTTCATGCAGAAGCTTATCAGATTTCTGGGAATGTCTCCCCAAGTGTTGGGGTCTTCCAGGAAACCATCAAGAACTTGTGTCTCCTTTTGTGACCTTATCTGTGACCCCACAACCATCACATCTGGATTCCCTGGGCTGAGACTGAAGCCATGACCTCATTATGCAAACTGAGGCAGTTTATATCACTCCAAAACAAGTAAGAGCTGCAGATCTTCAAGGAATGTTGTAATCATGCAGGGAGGTACTAAGTAACTTTAGACTATGCCAGAGTCAGACAAATGCGCAAGAATTTGCTGAACTACATCTTTAGCCTTGGGCATCAAAGTCCTTTGAAGCTGGTCTAGGTAACCTAGCACATTTTCTACTTTACTTTTATTTAATGCTCTCAGACCTGACCTGAATTTTCACAGTGTTAAATGTGTCTATTTTTCTGCTATGAAGTGTGAACAGGGTTAGGATAAGCAAACACCTTTTTAAGTAGGATTTCATTTGGTGCATATGCTTGGAAATGACATGCAGCTTTTAAACCTTTTGTCAGCTAATTCCTTGTTGGATGTTCAGGTTGAGATGGTGGTTTTCAATCAGGTTATGATGTATTGTGTTTGATACATCAGTTTATTAATGAATATCATACAGTTGGAATGGCAATGGCTATATGGAATTCTCTGTAACTATAAAACATAGGCTCCACGGAAGTTAGTCTCATAAACACATGTTCCCAGGGAAGAAACTTTCAACTTACACTTTTGGTTTCAGTGGTTGCTTACAAACTGTAAATATGTGGAAGGACTTTTTAAAATAAGACTAGTATTGGTGTCTTCTTCCCTTAGCTGGGCTTTGGAGAACTCCAGACTTTAAGACACTTGTGGAAACAAAGCATGCATGTGTATGTGGAGTAGCAAAGGATTTTGTACTTATGTTGTAGCTTCATTTTCTGACTGTTATTTTTTCATAGAAAAAATACAGAATTCAGGATATTAGTGTATCTTTGGAAACTTTAAAAGTATTTAAAACATTTAATCAGATTATGTTAATTTGCATTCCGAAGGATAACCAACTTAGTTGGTCAATGGGGCTGCCTCATCAGGGACAGTATTTTCAATACTTACTCATTCCCTTCACATAAACTGACAGGGCTCACACAATTAGTGATCTTGGTCTCTCATTACCTTGCCCAAGGTTTGGGACCTTTTTGCTGTCCCTGATTTCCTTCGCTAAGGTTAAACTCCTGCAAACAAGCTAAAGAGTATCTCTGAGCCATGTCTCAGGCGCTACTGAGTGCACCGTACTTGCAACATGGTATTTAGGGAGTCAGGAAGGATGTTTAATTTCCTTAAAAAGATATATACCCCAAAGAAGGCACTGGAGCAGCTTCTGGAAAAGATGAACATCTAAGGGTAAAGTCAAATCGGGGCTCTAGCCTCCAGCATCAACACGTTGGGAAAGGAAAAATCTCTTTGCTCCCTCTGTGGCCTGTCCAGCCAGTCAGTCAATATGTGCTTTATTGCACATGCTATTGATCCAAAGCAGCACACCAAAATGCCAGTACACATTGCACTCTGGCATGGCACTGACTGGCTGCTCTGGGCCTGGCACTCTCTCAGGCTTTCCTGAACTTACCTTCTGTAAACCTTTTTTGCCCCTCTGTGTGCTGTGGCTGGAGAACTCTGCCTGGCTCTCTTAAGCAATGGGGCCCTTTCCCTGATGAGATCCGAAACTCCATGGGCTCCCTGTAGCTCTGGCTGAGGGCAGAGATGCTGCTATGGCTGGCTGGATAGTTGAGAAGCTGGAGCTGCAGGTTTGGCAGTTATGTAAGGATTTGTGTGCTCACTGCATGGTATGCCTGTACCTCCTCTAGAGACACTGGATTACAGACAGTTGGCATGTTTACTTTGCCCCAGTACTTACTCTTCCACGTGAAGAAAGTAACCTGGCTCAGATTGCCAAAGAAACATAAATGTCTAATGGTTTAAAAGCATGTCTTGTATGAAAGAGAGAATCTTTTCTGACTTGTGCAACTGAAGGACCAAACATGGGTGTTTGCGCTGTGTCAAAATCTGGCCACATAAGCAGATCAGACTTCTTTTTTACCTTTTTTTTTTTTTTTAAATGTTATTCTGGAAGGTCAGAGACTATAATGTTTGTTGCAGGTTTTTTTTGCCTAGTGAAGCAAAGTTCACAGGAGCCAGAGCAATAAGCTGATTTTCAACTCTTCTTCATTATTCCTTGAGTGCTTATTTAAATATAATTGTGTCAGTCTTGGCTTTGAGCAAATAAACTGCAACTTCTAAATAAGCAATAAACTCCTTTGTCCGTTAAAAAAAAAGTAACTTCAGAATTACTGATATAAATGATATGAAATGACTTGAGGGCTGTTTACATCCTGAATGTTTGCATTTTGTGCCCTGAAAATTCACTGTGCAACTGTTTGGGATTCTGTCTCTGAACATCTTCATGTACAAGAACTGTGCCACCTCCTGTAACTCTCACTGCTCTCATAGAGTCTGAAGCAGAAATTTGGGCTTAAACACATCCAGTGTGCAAATGCAGTATTAAAGATAGCTGACCTTTCATATTGTGTGTCTTTCAAACAGCACTGAAGGATTACTCTGTTATAATGTGTTAGGACTGAATCATGAATTCAAGTCTCTTTGCTTTGCATGGGGCAGTTTTTATTTGTATTTCTTTACAATTATGTCTCAATGTCTTACATGCAAAAGAGATAATTCTTCTCTACCTGATAAGGGTACTGAGGCTTTTCTTAGGTTGGTGGATTCTTTATTGGGTGTGTATTTCTGATAAGCTCTCAGCAAAGTGGAAGCGTAACAGTGTGAACTGTGTTGGCTTGGGTATATTTTAATGCCAGGACAGTCAGCTCGGGCCATTTGCTGCAAGGATATGTGGCTCATGGATAAATGGGATAAGTGCCCTCTTTATCCCGATAGGCCCCTGCCTTTTTTGGGTGTGAGAGATGGAGGGAGGTTAAACAAGGGCCCAGCTTCCCCTATTGTGTAAACATTCTTTTGTGCTGGATATTCTGACCTCTTGTTCTGAGTCCTATTTCATACTGTTGGACGTCTGAATATATACAACAGTGAACTGGAAGCACATAAGGCATTTAATCAACATTTATGTTGATTAAAACTTTGTTAACTGTTTTTTTTGCTTATTTACACAGTGAAACTTGTAGAAAAGCTCAGCAACCAATATTGCCACAAGAAAAAGACATTTATTTTAGTTTTTTAAATATTTTTTCCTACTTGAGAAACACCGAATAACTTAATTTATAAAATATATAATTGGTAAAGTGAAATACTTGAGGTAAATAGCAGTTGCCTATTTGACTAGTATTTCCTTTATGTAGTACTGATGGCTTCTTTATACACTTAGTGCCTTACATCTGTGTACTATTGAGCAAAATTACTGATATTTGAAGTAGGTTTCAGGACAACTGCATCTGAAATCAGTGGACTTCAGACTACTTAGGGAATAAATTTGACCTTTGTTGAAATTATGATTGCCACACCCCCTAGGAGGGATTTCAAGAAATGGAAACTGAGGAGAAAGGGTTATACCTATTGAGGACAAAGAGAATATCTCCTCTGTATTTTAACTTATGGCTAATTGTCCTAGGTTTACTTTTTGCCTTGGAGGGTGTTGGGTTTCTTGGCCGTTGTGGAAGACCTCAGTTTCATGGTCTGGGAACAGCTTTAAATTCAATGAACTGTGAGTCACTGCATTTGGAAGAAGATGTCCCAGGAGAGACCACATAGAGAAGAGACTCTGGGGCAATTACACCAAGTACCAAATGGAACCCAAAAGGACCACAAGGGAAGTTAATTCCAAGGTTTCTACTCTTTCTAGAAATGTTATCACAAACTGCTTGGAGCAATTTCAACAGCTGACTTTTTTTTTTAAGCTTAATCTTTCTCCTAAAGTTCCAGAGTTGAAGTTGCAAATTTTTTTAAAGTAATTTTGGCACTAGGTTGTTACTGAAAAAAAAATTGATTTTTGTTGTACTTCCCCAATAAACTGGTACCACTGCTCCATCACTTTTAGCAACCAATTATCAGCCTGCACTCTGCAATCAGAAAATCAGTAATCAGGATCTTTTGAACTCTTCCACAAGTCTTGTCCCAGCACCTTTCTTTCACTACATATGTTATGGTTTTGTTTTGAGGAAAACTTTTTCCACTTCCGTTTGCGGGCGGGGGATGTGCCTGCCCAGGCGGGGCCAGGGCGCCTGTCCTGCAGCGGGGTGTTGCGGGGCCGGCCCCTCTTCCCCTTCCCCCCCCCAGTCTGCCGCCTCGGCGTGGGGAGGCCCACGGCCCAGGGCCTCCTGCCTGCCGTGGTGCCTCGGAACGGGGCACGGTTTCAGTGGTTCCTCCACCCCCCGCAGCAGCCCCGGGGTGTCCCGGTTGTGGTGGCTCCCGGTGCGGGGGGCGCGGCTCTGGGCCCGGTACCTGTCCCGGGCAGCGTGGGCCTGTGGGGTGCCTGNGCCCAGACGCCGTTCTCTCTTTCGGCCGTGTGAGTTTCCTGAGACGGTGGCTGCTGCAGCTCGGATCCTTTCCCCTGCACCACACGCTCCTGGTTTGGCCAAGAGGATTATCCCATCTTTTTATTTGTTTTGTTTTGTTTTGTTTTGTTTAGTTTCTTCCCTCCCTTTTCTGCTTACCCTCAGATAATTAGTTCAATTCCCAGATTTTTATATTGTTTGATAAGGGTGTTTTTCTTTGAACGAAAGGGTGGGACCAGTACCTGGTGTTTTCTTTTAACATAAGGGTATTCTTAATGTATATTTTTGTTTTAATAAAAGTTTTTCTCTATCTTTATACTTGAACAAGTCTTGAAAATTTGATATTGAATTCATCTGAATTCACTTCAACTGTCCTTTTAAACGAGGACAACATAACTTCTGCCTGCATGAACACAATTTAATATTGAAGTTAATTTTGATTAGTGGGTATAAGGTTGCTTTTTGAGCTGCTGGATAAGGCACATGTAGATGGTTCAAGTGAGATTTGATCTGTTGCTGCTAAACTCTCACTTGCCTGAGGTTTTCACAAGCCATTCTTCCTGTACTTAGGGCATTACCTTGGGTGCTAATTACTTCTATCATCATGTACGAAACTGTGCTGTTTTCCTTAAAGGTGATGCATCAGTTTCATCCAGCTTAACTTGCAGACCTGCAAGGTAACCAACTGCCTGCTTCTGGTTGTTCCCTTGAGGTTTGTGTTCTACTGATTTCCTGTCAGCTTCTGCTTTTCAATTACAGTAATTTGGAAACACTTGGATCAGTAGGTGTACTTTTAGGTCTTGGAATTCAGTATATTTTACCCATTGGGCACGCCTGTTCCCACTTTCTTTCCAGATTAATGTACAGTGTCAGCAGTTGTGTATCTGTGCAATGATTGTGTCTGATTTGCAAAAATATTTTAAGATCTCTAAGTGTAAAATGTCAGTACTTTGTACTGTGTTATGTGCTACAGATCAGGCCAAAGGAGAGGGTATAGTTTAATCATTAGAAACTTTGAACTGAGATGCATTACTTTAGGTTTCTATTCTTGGTTTTAATGCTGACTTAACATGTGACTTGTGCAAGTGATATAACCTTTGCATGCCCCTGCCTACCCACAGATAAAATTAATATAATCTCTACTTCTCAAGTTTTGTCATGAAAAAGACTACACTAGTGTCTGTTGCAAGCCCTGTTTGATAGCCTATTAAATATAAAGCTAAGCTAAGGTTTCGTTTTCATCTCTCTCCATCCTCATCCCTTAATGGCACAGCTCCTACTTACTGGGGCACTGGCTCATACACTCAGTTCTCTACAACTACATTTCAATAAACCAAAGGAACTATAAACCAGAAGGTGTGTGAGCCCAGGAGAAATCACATCTTTGGTGTATGGTCTATGAATAAGCAAATCACCCTCACAAGCAATCCTGGTAGCCATAAACCTCAGCCTCAGAGTCAAAGGAAATAACATACTACCTGAGCTCAGTCTTTTTGACCTCCCTAATCCAGACACCTCAGATTTTGGTGGTTGTAGATGAGGATAACGCTGAAAAAAACAGAGCACCAATTAGTGGGGGTTTTGTGCATAATTTTGTGAAGTGGTAGGTGCCATGTTACTGTAAATGATGTATTTGGATTAGACAAAACTGTGACAAGTGTGTTCCTCTATGGTCCATACGTAAGGCATATGAGCAAGTTTTATTTCTGCAGGAGTTAAAAATATTGCAATTACGCAACTTGTAAGCGGTATAGATTTACATATGCATGAGTCAAAATCCTTTTTTTCCCTTGCTCATGTGAGTAGTCCAGCTAGAGATAAAGACTTCTACACAATTTGGCCCAACTGTGCATCTGTCTTATCGCTCTGCTCTACAAAACATCTCTTACAAGAGATGTGAAAGCTCTCTGAAAATTCTTCCTCCTGAGGACATAAGCTAGTGTTGACAGTGCTGGTTTGGATCTGTACTGTTCTTCTTCACAGGTTTCTGATCTTCATAATAAAATATAAGTTCCTAAAAGCTGGAGCTAAAAGAGCAAAAGAATAGTTTTGAATTTTAAGTGATACTTGGGCTAAATTCAACAGTGTGGAAAAACTCAACTTTATTAGCTCCACTTTCATGGGCAGAGACTACAAGTAATACCGGAAAAGATTCCAACTGTAAAAGGAGTATTATCAAATTGAAAAAAAAAAAAAANATATATGAGTGACTATATTGAATGAAATAACTTGGAGAAGGCACCAGAAGTTCTGTGTGTTAGCACAAAGCCTAACTCTAAGTCTAATACATATTTTCTGAGTGTTCCTGGAACAAGTGGTAATACTGGTATAAAGATGAGTGAGGCAGAGAGCATAATGACATTATTTACTGTAACGAAGTGCCTGCTTTGCTGAGGGGTTAAAAACCTATTAGAGATGAAGGCTGATGCCAAAACTTCTTCTGGCTCTACATTCAGAAGAATTTTCCTCACCACCTTGACATTTAGCCCGTGCAGGTAGCAGAAGACTGCTGTGATGTTATCTTTCACTGGTTTGCTTTCTGATTTTTAAAGTTAGGCTGTGGTCAGATGTTTAACGCAGAATTAGAATTTATTTCTTTGCCCTGTGCTTACTATCCACCTCTGTTTCCCTGCTGGCAGTCTGTCTGCTCTCACAGGTTCACCTGGGCATGGAGTTTGCAGAGAGGCAGGTGAGGCTCACTCACGGAGTCCATCCCAGGCAGGAGTCATAACAGTGTCTTGAGCTGCTAAAGCTGATTCTGCAGTGAACGACTGTTTGCTTTATACAGATCATAGGTAAATCTTCTTTTTTAGGACGGTTTCATATTAATGGTGCCAGTGTCTTACTCTGGTATGCTCTATTATGTTTTCTCCTGTCTGACCATAGCTATACTGGTATATAACTTCCTACCTGTAGTGTTGAAGTAGTAGAGGATGTAACATTTCCTTTTTGTTTTCCAGTAACTTCCAAAATTATTCTTCCAGCTGCTAGCCCTTCAGTTTTTTAATATTTCCTCTTAAGGAATGCACACATAGGAGTGCATTATTCCAGAAGAGTCTCTGTGATACACTGTACTCAGGGAAAAAGTAGCATCTTTGTTCCAGTTGTGTTACCTTTCAGTAAAGACTGGGCTAGCTGCTTGTACAGCACAGAGGACTCACATTTGGGGAGTTTTCTACATATAGTCTTTACTTTCTAAAACACAGTCCACCATTCTGAAAACCTTCATGTTATGTTCTTAAATGTATGGCCTTGTGTGGCTTCAAAGAGAAATGCTTCCTACAATACAAAGTGTAACTTAAACTTAGCCATATATGCAAAGGAAAACTAATTGCAAAAAAACAAAGATATTGCCTCAAATTCAAAGAGCTTGAGACAGGAAAGTTTCTATCATTCCTTGTGAGAAATCAGAGCATATTCACATATAAGCTTTTCTCAGAAGCTTGTTCTGAACTTCTTGGGAAGAATTCAGAAAAGTTGGACAAATAGCATTTCTTATAATTCTTACAATTCTTGAGTCTTTTGCAATGGACAATGTTATTTAAAACTATTTAAAAGAAATAATCATATTAATCCAGTAGAGGTGCATACCTGTGTATAATAATACTGCCAGTGACAACTGACAGTAGCTTTGCTAATCTTAATTACTTTTTATGAACTTATGAGGAGTAGTCCCTGAGGTCCTGAGGACCCTGTAGATCACTGAGGGGAAAAACTCTGACCTATCCTGGTCTGGGGTTTACACTGTAGCACACAAGCAGGCAGGTGCTGTTTAGCTAATACAGAACAAATTAGTCTGCAGTCAGTATTGAAAATTAATGCCCCTGGAAGCTCAGGGCTAAGGTGATGGGTGAGTGAATGTAACTCTGACAGTAAGTGGATTATTATCAGGTAATGTGATGTGGTGTGTTGAACAGATGATCACAGGTGCCTGATGGCTGTATCAAGAAAGGCTAAAATGCTAAGGCCCAAATCCTACGAATATGAATGGCATCAGTGGAGCTCCTTATAATTAAGCTGCTATGTACAGAAAGCTATTCCAACAGGTATCTTTACAGATCTGGATGCCAAGGCAAGTGCAAGAAAACATGGAGAATGTGTTTTCATATTTTCATGAAGTGGAATACAAGGGACTCAAATTTGTAGGCTCTAAAATCTGAAGGTGCCTCAGGCTGTTCTGTGAATAAAACCCCAACTGTCTGATTTTCACAGTGAAAATATATCTCCAGAGGGGAGGATGTTTTTTGTAGTAAAGTACAACTNTAAAAATATTTTGTCAGACATTGCTGCAGCAACAGATTTCCACAAAACGCTGGGAAAAAGTGCTGAAAAGCCATATATTCTTTCCCTGGTTTTGTGCATCTGCTAAAAACCAAGAGGGAGACTTTAAAAAACTAATAAAAACAATTTTAAAAAACCACAAAAATTTAATATATATAAAATATAAATANTATTTCTTTGCCCTGTGCTTACTATCCACCTCTGTTTCCCTGCTGGCAGTCTGTCTGCTCTCACAGGTTCACCTGGGCATGGAGTTTGCAGAGAGGCAGGTGAGGCTCACTCACGGAGTCCATCCCAGGCAGGAGTCATAACAGTGTCTTGAGCTGCTAAAGCTGATTCTGCAGTGAACGACTGTTTGCTTTATACAGATCATAGGTAAATCTTCTTTTTTAGGACGGTTTCATATTAATGGTGCCAGTGTCTTACTCTGGTATGCTCTATTATGTTTTCTCCTGTCTGACCATAGCTATACTGGTATATAACTTCCTACCTGTAGTGTTGAAGTAGTAGAGGATGTAACATTTCCTTTTTGTTTTCCAGTAACTTCCAAAATTATTCTTCCAGCTGCTAGCCCTTCAGTTTTTTAATATTTCCTCTTAAGGAATGCACACATAGGAGTGCATTATTCCAGAAGAGTCTCTGTGATACACTGTACTCAGGGAAAAAGTAGCATCTTTGTTCCAGTTGTGTTACCTTTCAGTAAAGACTGGGCTAGCTGCTTGTACAGCACAGAGGACTCACATTTGGGGAGTTTTCTACATATAGTCTTTACTTTCTAAAACACAGTCCACCATTCTGAAAACCTTCATGTTATGTTCTTAAATGTATGGCCTTGTGTGGCTTCAAAGAGAAATGCTTCCTACAATACAAAGTGTAACTTAAACTTAGCCATATATGCAAAGGAAAACTAATTGCAAAAAAACAAAGATATTGCCTCAAATTCAAAGAGCTTGAGACAGGAAAGTTTCTATCATTCCTTGTGAGAAATCAGAGCATATTCACATATAAGCTTTTCTCAGAAGCTTGTTCTGAACTTCTTGGGAAGAATTCAGAAAAGTTGGACAAATAGCATTTCTTATAATTCTTACAATTCTTGAGTCTTTTGCAATGGACAATGTTATTTAAAACTATTTAAAAGAAATAATCATATTAATCCAGTAGAGGTGCATACCTGTGTATAATAATACTGCCAGTGACAACTGACAGTAGCTTTGCTAATCTTAATTACTTTTTATGAACTTATGAGGAGTAGTCCCTGAGGTCCTGAGGACCCTGTAGATCACTGAGGGGAAAAACTCTGACCTATCCTGGTCTGGGGTTTACACTGTAGCACACAAGCAGGCAGGTGCTGTTTAGCTAATACAGAACAAATTAGTCTGCAGTCAGTATTGAAAATTAATGCCCCTGGAAGCTCAGGGCTAAGGTGATGGGTGAGTGAATGTAACTCTGACAGTAAGTGGATTATTATCAGGTAATGTGATGTGGTGTGTTGAACAGATGATCACAGGTGCCTGATGGCTGTATCAAGAAAGGCTAAAATGCTAAGGCCCAAATCCTACGAATATGAATGGCATCAGTGGAGCTCCTTATAATTAAGCTGCTATGTACAGAAAGCTATTCCAACAGGTATCTTTACAGATCTGGATGCCAAGGCAAGTGCAAGAAAACATGGAGAATGTGTTTTCATATTTTCATGAAGTGGAATACAAGGGACTCAAATTTGTAGGCTCTAAAATCTGAAGGTGCCTCAGGCTGTTCTGTGAATAAAACCCCAACTGTCTGATTTTCACAGTGAAAATATATCTCCAGAGGGGAGGATGTTTTTTGTAGTAAAGTACAACTTTTTAGGATGTACAGCAACGTAAGTACTATTTCATTATTGGGTGGGTAGGTAGGTGGGTGAGACAGCAGGATAAATGATTCAGTTTGCACGGATGAGTAACGACCCAATTCCTCTGCTGAACTAAGGTGTGATTCTTTGGCAAGCTAATAATGCCGAGAAGGCTGCATTAATTTGTATTTGCATACTATGGGGATTACTTTGCACAGATTACCTTAATTCTATGTCTGAGTTTATGCTGAATCTTCTCTGTGGTGTTTATTACCTCAGAATTTATTTACTCAGAAATTCTGCTCAAAAGGAGGAGTTCTTCACTCAGGGAGCACAGGTGCACGATGTGAGGTAATGTGATTTATGTGGAAAAATAAAGAAATCTGCATTCAAACACGCTTTTTTGATAATGGGAAATTTAGTATGTAATTTGATGCCAATTTAAGATAATTTCGCTTCCGACTAGAAAGACGTGAACTGAAGTATGTGTTGGCTGTTTCTAGTCTTTGAGGAGTATCAAAGTTGAGGAGCCAGAGGGATAACGCTGGAGGCTGAGAATAGAGAGCGTGCAGTTTAATTCTTGCCCTGGCAATTATGCGCTATGCATGTGGGCACAGCGTTTAACTGTTACGTGCCTCAGTTTCTTTGCCTGGCAAGTGGTGACCGATGCGTTTTGCGTAGGAAGCCAGTGCAGCGCTACAACTCCTGCTTGTGAAATCGGCTTCAGTGTTTTGGACAGAAGAGTTAATGGTTGCAGGGTAAGGCCAGCAGTGCCGCGGGCGGGATCCGGGTGCAGACACGTATCATTTCCCAGCCGCCAGCCGCGCAACGTAGCCTTCCCTCTGCATTTCCGAGCCCGGTGGAACACAAGCGAGGAGGTGGCCCGGGCTCGGAGAGCGAGGAGCGGCGGGAGCTGCCGGGCCCGCCAAGAGTTAACGGCGGCTCCCCCGGGGCCGCCGCCTTCCCACCCCGGCACTGCCTTATTATCATTTCTCCCCCTTTCCTCACTTTCCAGTTTTGGCAGGGGATTAAAGCAGCTCCCCCCTGTGGCAGCAGTGACCCAGAAACGAGTTTGATTCACGGAGTCCTTCCTCCATAACAAGTACAAACGTCAGTCACAGGGAGAGTGTGTGTGTGTGTGGCGCAGGGAGCCGCTCTCCGCGCCCGCTCCCCGACGCCGCGGCGAACTCATGCGGCGGCCCCGGGCCCTCCGCGCAGGGGGAGTCCG
>WEIV01012632.1:185968-215658 GCA_013390005.1 Calyptomena viridis
AGATCGAATCGCTGCGGGGGGAGGAGGAGGAGGAGGAGGAGGAGGCGGAGGTGGAGGACGGGGAGGAGAAGAGCCGTCCTGAGCTGCACCCGGTCGGCCCAGGGCCGGCGAGCGGCGTGAGCGTGAGGCGCCGCTTTTGAACTGAGCCCCGAAAGCCTCGTCTCCCACCCTCTGGAGAGGTCGCCCCGAGCCCCCGAGGCGCTGGGCAGGCTCCGCGCACCTGTGAGCAGTGCCCGCTGCAGGCAGACTTCTCTCTCCATCTCCTTCTTGCCCTTCAGGTGACTGCTTTATTCTGAGCAAGTTTATTAGCTTCACCCGCAGGTGAGATCCAGGGAATCCTGAGACCTGTCCAGTAAAAGCGGCCACGTGTGACCTGGTCTGAGTGGCTCTACGCAGGCGTTAAAAATAGATAGTGTCTTCTTGGGTGGCTGTGAGGGAGTATTAGAAATTATGATAGCATTTAGCAACGCGTTTTAGTTGACATTTTAATGTAAAAGGCTGAAGATGCTTTTATTCTAGCCCCATTTTTTAGAGGAAGATTTAGCTTTCATTTGGAATAATTTCCTTTTCAAGCAGGCACTGGCTTTTATCTAAGTCAGAAGCTGCCCACACTTGCAAACCTAAAACCTTTGTAAAAGTTACTCAAAAATAGGCTTGTTATGATTCTGTTTCTAGAGGTTTCTCACGCGCAGTGGTATATTGTTGAAACAGCAAGGATTGTGCATTTTAGTGGCAGGATTTTTCCTCTGGCTTCAGATACCACTTGCTCCCTACTTTTGAGCTATGTTTAGTACATATGTTTAAAATAAAATAATAATAATAAACTCCCTTTTCCCCTCACAGCTGCAGATTTCCCTTCCAGCTTCTCTGGTTTCATTCCCAATTCACAGAATATAATAAAAAAAACTTCCAGTCTTTCCTCAAATGTTTTTTCCATGTAGTTACTACTACTGCTCCACATTCCTGCTTTCAGCTGGAGCTGACCCCTTTTCCTAGATGGAAGAGATGAACTGCAGTGGGTGTAGGCTGGGTTGCATTAATTCATGGAGCCCAGTTTGTCTTTGCTCAAGATTTTGGGTGGTCTGTTTTGCCAACACAGTTTGGGAATAATTTGCTGCACTGCCCAGGTAGTAAGGTAGTATTATGAACTGTCTTGCACAGGTGCATAAATGAGCATGTGGATTCCTGAGAAGTGTTGGGCTGATATGTCCAGATTGTGCTTCTCCCTTTCCTTGTGAAACTTTGAATGTGTGTGCTGAAGTCAGTGGAAATATTCCTTGTGGAGAACACTCTTGGCCTTTGACCATACTTTTGCTTCATGAGACTTGGAGGATTTTTTTTCTCCAAATCTAAGGCCTGTGGCTCTTTGCACTGTTTGCTGTGCTCCATAATACTGTAGTACTTAATTTAAGAACTCTTCTTTTATCTTTGTGACTCTAAAATGTTGCTGTGAAAGCTTTCATGAATGGTAAAGAGGAACTTTCAAGTTTTAGGTGGATTTTAGTAGTGTAACTTATTTCTGATGCAGTTCAGGTTTTTTGTTTTGGATCTAGGATAGAAGCAGAAAAGCTTCTTGCAATGTCAGGTGTCAGCGAGGACTGGGGTGGTTTCGTAAATAAGCTATTTAAAAAAAAGCTCAGTAATAGAGGCCAAATGTCTTCATCTACTATCCATTTTGTTAAGCTGTGTGATGTTTCACTTCCATTTGTACAATAAGGGTTTTGAAGTGATTTCTTGTCTTCTAGAGATCATTAGGTCTTCATTTCATTGCAGTTAGTGGGTTACTTTCAGGAAAAAGCAGTTTTGCAGTTTGTCTTCAGGGTGTACATCTGTCATAATTCTGCTTTCTTCCTATTCTGTCTCTGCAGCTGTTCAGTGCAGTTTGTTAGAGTAACATCCGTGAACATGGTTACAGTTAATTGTCTGTTAGAGTTTGAATTACACATTCTTTACCCAGAGGTTTATACAACCCTTGAAAATACTTTAGTAAGAATTGTGCTGTCCTTTGACCTGAGGATGTACATTTTTTCATTTGTAATTATTTTTTACAATCTGGTTCTGTTTACCTATTTGCATAACAAAGGCTGACACACTTTACATCTTTCTCTTTGATAGTCTGTCTACTTGAGATCAAACTCACTGAAAAACTCTGTGGTGTTCCGAGCTGCGCGGGTGGTGTGTGGCACACGGATGTACCTGTGTGTGTGCTGCAGTGCCAGTTTTATGGGGTAGTGTCTGGGTTTCTGCTTTGAGGAAGCTGGGAAAAATGGTTCAGACGTTTTTCACTCTTATCTGTGCAAGTCCTAGGACTTCAGTGTGGAGAAAAAAGGAAAAGTCTTAGCATTGCTGTCCAGTGGCATCTTTGGTTTTTGTTGGTAGTTCCATCTCTTGCAGAGTTAAGAATAGAGTAGCGTGGTAATGCATACTACTGAAAGTAGTGAATTTGCTGTACTCTGTCATGTTGCTGGGTCTAACCCATTGCACTGCATCTGCTATCAAATACTGGGACGTGGGCAAAAGAGTCTGTATTCCTACTTGTATCTTATGATAAGTCTATACTTATTTGTATAGACTTAGATGCTTGTTGCTAACCTTGACATGGATATGTAAATCCAGATGCTGTTTTGTGGCCTGACTTTGCTGATACTGGATTATCATTGAATCTTCTCATTTACATAGCATTTTACAAGTATTTTGGAAAAGGCTTACTGCTCTCTCCAAAATACAGTAGCCAGTTTCCGATGGTGTAATCTTGCCTTTAAAAAAATCTGAGCAACTGTGCCATTGAAGTCTAGGGTTGCATTTGTATATTTAAAGTTTGTACCTGATCAATGAGTAAAGCCCAGAGCATATCTTCAGAGCAAGTGTGATGAAAAAGGACAAAAAGCCACTGGTGACATGTCTCTGTAAAACAGAGCAGTGCCTGCAGCCTCTGGAGCAGTGCAGCCTCAACAGTGCTGCCCTGGTATGGCCAACTCATCTGAGGATGCCTGGGGGCTAAAAAGCCACAGCCTCTGTCCCATCTGTGCCATTTATTGCAGTGGTGTGATTGCATGAAGTGCTCCTAGATGCTTTGTGTGCCCTTGGAATTGGAATAACACTGTTAGCAGTCATGGCTGTTTCTCGAAAGCTGTTTGGTGAAGGGCTGGCATTAGTCTGAGTCCCCCCGTTATTATTAGTTTCCCTCCTCAGTAACTTGGTGTTACAGCAGAGTCTTCAAGAGAAAACACTATCAGCATGCTGTGTGCTGGTCTGTCTCATTTCTGAAAGGATGGCTTTAACACAAACATCTTTCAAGGAAATTAAAGTGAAAGTTTACCTGTGAAAGTTGCCGTGTTATTAAGAATTCACAGCTATCACTGAAAACTCATAAAACATTTGGCTTGTTGATGCAACTTTGTCACCTTAGGGTTGCTGGACTTTCTCTTCAGGTGAACAGTGTGTGGCCAAATGCCCTTTTGGGAGCGGTGTAAGAATATGGGAAAAACAGCTGTAGAAGCGTTTGATGGAAGATTCAGGGTTCAAGGACACTGCTTGGTTGGCTGTTTCCTTACTTCAGAGAGGTGTTCATTTTGTGAAAGGGATTGGAAGTTAGTTTGTGGCATGTGTGGGTGCAGTGAATGTTTTGTGGAAGCTCTGGGCTAGACAGCAGTTATGTGGTTGCATGCAGTTGGCAATTGAGCTCAGTAACCAAAATGGTTTCTTCCTGTCCCCCAAGTGTTGCAGGCTGGGTGCATAGTTTTTACTTACTCTTGGTATGAATCTTAAAGCTGGGTTCAAATGTTTTACCCTTTTTATTCTTACAGGTGAACTCTCTTTGCTTACAGGTTAGTGATCACAGTGTATGTCTGTTCTTGAACAGGGAAAGCCTGTACCCTCTGCACCTCACCATCACTATCTGTAACCCATGTCTATTTTTAATGCAGTTCTTGTGTGACTTTGAGTCACCCACCACCTAATAGAAACCAATAGTCTTTAGGGCATAGGCACTCTGATACCCTTAAAAGCAGCCGCATTTCAGTAGTCTTATTAATTGTTCCAGTGTTATCTGTAGAATATGTGTTCTGAACTGTGGCTATGAATATCTGGTGGGAACAGTTTAAAATTATTTTACAAGTTGAAAAAAGCTGTTTTATTACCTCTAATGACAAAAGTTCTGGGGGGTTAGTCTTAAGAGATTTGAGTCTTGCTCTAAGAAGCCAAATGATGCTTTTCCATCTACGATTTAGCTGCTTGTAAGCTCAGTTTAGGTTCAGAGATGGGAAAATGAGATCTCTGGGTTTTGAGTCTTTTTTTTTTCCTGGTTTTTTTTTTCATGTGCACCTATAAGGCAATCTCACAGGAGCCTCATCAAATGAGACACTTCTTTTAATGTTACTTTTGAGAACATAGGCTTTTCAGTGTGGCCAATTGCAGAAACCTGACTAGAGTGGAGAAGGAAAGTAGCTACTGTATCTAATACTCTGAACTCCAGGAAAGCAGCTTCTGTTCTGGCTTATTTCCTGAAGAACTGTGGCAAGTGCTTGAATTGGGAGGTGTGAATACCACTCTCTTCTTTAAATGGCAATAAAAAAAGAGGTGTCTAGTTTGTTTATTAAAGGCATGTGATAGGAAGAAGACACTTCCATCTCTTTCCTAATTTTTTTTGAATTTGAAGAAAGTATGACTAGGAGAAAATCAATTAAAAGTGCACTTACCCAGGAAGATGTGGAGGAGTAGAATTTCAAATTTTCTTGCTTGTTGCAAGTTCACAAGTGTGTCTCAGTGTATATATGTTCAGTTATTTTACTTTACAGTACATTTTTTCAGATCGTGTGGGAATGAACCAGGAAGTGAGGATTTTGATTAGGAATATACAAGTTACATTTTTAATATAGAAAAATTTTTCATTTTCTTCCATATTTTCTTTACTTTGTTTGTGAGAGATATTTTCATTCTAAGTGAGTATCTTCTTTTACACTGCTATTATTAATGTGTGAACTAATAGAAAAAGTACCTTATGGAATAGATATTTATCCCCCTAGTTTTGGCCTTGTAACAGCTAATTGATTTTTCAGTTCTGCCTCAGTCTGTTTTGGATCTGAATGTTGGCTTTCTGTCTTAATAAGTGACTGTATCAGAACTTGGCTCTGAATCTCCTGCATTTGTACCAGATCTGTATTCAGGGGATTTTGATGGTCCAGGCTGGTCTGTGTATTTATTCACTGGCAGCATTTCCATCTGCCATATACACAAAATTCTGGCCTGCTTCAAAGCAGTTCTTTTGCGAGAATTCTTCTAGCACTATAAGAGGCTGTCATTTATGATTCTTTATTCTCTGGCATCAGATATTATATGTGAACTTTCACTCTATGAAATGGTGACAAAAGGTCACCATTTGGTTTCCCTTCAGTGAGCAAAGTTTGCAGTTCAAAACTGTTACATGTTTCAAAGACAGAGGTATTAAATCCCACTCTGAAAAGCCACTCCGTGGGAGTGAAGCTTCTCCCTAACTCTGTTTGCACTTGTAATACAAAAAAAGAGGCAATCCTGCAATGCTTGGGCTCTTAGAGCTGTATTAAGTTCACTGGAAGTGTAAAATAGAATCTCATGTTCAGTTGCTTGTGATTTGCTAGTGGTGATAAAATGAATTCCCCCTGAAATGCTCATTTCTTTTTATATGAAAGACTGGAAGAGCAGATATTTTTACGCTCTTTTGGAAATAGTGTCAGGCTTTGGTTAGGCTTTTTTGGTTTCCTATAAAAGTCGAAGGCATTATTGAGTTTCCTACAGTGAGCCTTATTCTCAGTGAACGAAGTTGAAGCAGTTAATTCTTATACTGAAGGATCAATGAAAAGAGTTTTGTTGAGAGGCTTTAAGGAAATCTGAACTCACAAGGCAAAAAATATTTTGGCATCTGATCTCCAATTTGGTACCCCAGAGGGGTAGTAGAATGCCCAGACCTTGTTGATATCACAATTGATACATGGTAAGCAAAGACTTAGAGGTTTTGATGTGCATCTAGAGTCCTTGTCAGTTTAATTTATGGTGGATATGCCTTTCTGCACTTGTCTTGTCATGTTTTTTCTGCTCTTCAGCTTGCACTTTTTAATAGCTTTTTACATGTAAATACTGACTAGCTATTTACAGCTTCCTTGATTTTTCTGAATTCGGTTTTGCTCCACAGAGAATACACACAAAAAATACCAGCATCCTGAGAATAGCACTTAAAAAGATTGGGAATTCTTTGCCTGTATACCACAGGTTCAAGTGCAGTTGAACTTGCTATTGATAGAAATGTGGTGTTTTGGATGAACTTCTGAATAATCAATTGGTCGTCTTATTCTCAAAGAAGACAGCGTTAGAGAATGGCTCTAGGAATGTGCTGGCAGGAGGAAGTAACTCTTACCTTAGACTGTGATGCTTTCCAGGGCATAGGTGATGCATGTTTAGTTAATCTGGGAAAACTGGGCTTGCTAATGCTGATGTTTCGGTTTTTTATGTATAAGCGCATGCCTTTAATCTCAGGTTTTGTAAATCCGACACAGGAGTAAAACGGTTCCAGAAACATATTAGCCAAAGTAAATATTTACACAAGCAGTAAAAATGTTATTTTATTGCAAATCTAGTGTCAGAATGGGCAGGGGAAAGTAAGCACATTGACTGTAGACGTGCAGTGATTGTAAGAACTCTCAGGACTAAATAGGCTTTTGGTGGGGGGTGGAAGCGTTGATGGGGTGTCATTGATACACTCCAGTGTTGTTCACCTATGATGTTCACATATGATGACTGCTTAATTAAGTATCCTTGAGAGATTCACTGTTCATATTTCAGCTGCTGTTTCAAGTTGTTTGTTTTCCTTTGTGTGCTGTTAATCCTCGCATGCCATCAGAAACACAAGTTGATGACTGTGTGTTACTACCTTGGGTTAAGTGCTGTCTCATTGCTTCGCAGGCTCCCGGTTGTTTCCTGGGGAGATCATGAAACGACATCGGCTTCCCAGCAGCAGCGAGGATTCGGATGACAATGGCAGTAAGTGCTCCTTTGTCATAGAGTGCAGGAGGTTATGGGTTTTTTAATGCAATGTTTTATGCGCAAGAGGCATTTTGCATATTGGTTAGAGTGGGAGAAACGTGTATTGTAAGGATGTAGTTTTGAACTCAGTCATTCTGAACACAGGTGGACAGTAGATTCAGGATCCCCCCACTGACTATGGAGTTTTAGTTGATAAAGTCAGTGGTCATCTTAAAGATCTTTGCAAGCAGCATAATTTGTCATTACAAGGACAGAACAAGCATGGAGACATCCTCTGACGTTGCCCATAGAAGCTTGCATAGGGATTTTAAATTTGCTTCAGTGTTCTTATACTGTGTTACGCAGTGGAAAGGTATATGTGCTTCAAGCCTAAGCAGAAAAGATTGATGGACCATAAAAGTTGTTCCGTGCTTCATTCGCAGATTATCTTTGAGGAATAGCTTTTGGGAATTTGAATTCAGGAAATCAGTAATTTGGATACACAATGTATTTATGTTTTTTAACTGTTTCTGTACTGATACAGCTAACACTCTGTGGGGTGCAACTGTGTCTTGTGTTTGGATTCCAGTGATTTATAATCTTTCATTTAAGGAGAAAAAAGGAGGGGGAGACAAAATGACAGTTTGGGAAATGTGCCAAGGTGTTTTATTTGCCCAAATAAGCAAGTAGTTTCTGCTTGACAATAGTGCAGCTTAGCCAGTTGTCAGAGATTTTCCTGGTTTTAATATGGTCTACCTGGATGCACATCTTCAAATCTGAAGTCTTTTGTAAAACTTCAGTCTAAAATGTAAGAGAAGATGATCGGGGTGGTTTTCCAGGTGCTTTTGAAAGCTTTACTCTGAGAATTTAGACCTGTACTGCACTGTGGCTCTGCACAGGTGACTGACTTCACCTGTGTGCATTTTTTAGGAGTGTCTGTGGTGCATGGGAGTCTGCTCAGGTATGGCAAATCTGCCTCTTAAAACAACCTTAGGCAAACTATTGCTGAAATGAAGCAGTAAAGGTAAAAATATTAAAGAAGGAAGAACTAGCAAGCTGACTAGGAGTTAGTCTGAATAAGGATTGAGTAATATCATATTGTCAGAGGTGAGAGATTTGGCATGTTTTTGGAGAACTCCCTGCAGTTGGGGGAATTTGGGAGAAAAAACCCAAACAAATTAGATGTGTTTCTCTTGGTTAGAAGTTTACTTGGGGTTGTAAAAATTGATGTCTTCTGTTAGAATTTTACTTCACCCTTTTTACTATAGTGTTTATATAGCTTTATAAAATAGTGTTTCTTATTGATAATAGTACAATTAAATTACAATTAGTGAAACAGCTAATTATCTTAGTTGGGTTTTTTTTAACCCTTTGATCCCTATGTACCTTGTGTTACAGACTTTACCAAATAAAATATGAAGCAGTGAATTTTGGAATTGCAATCCTGAACTAGATACAATTGACTGATCAGTTGCTGATTATAGCACTTGTGTGTAATGCCATTCAATATATAACTATTCAGAATAGAGTTGTCAACTTGTGAATTATATTTTCTGCAGTATCTGTTCTACAGATAAAGGTCTAAGAAAATGAGTTGGGAAAAAAAAAGTAAATCCCTTGCCCTTTTAGGGTGTCTCTGTTCTAAAGCCTAGTTATTACAAATAACATGGTCGAATAGATTGCAGGGCAAAGGCAATGAAATTCTACAAGTATTTTCAAGTGTTATTTGGAATATATACCACTTCCCTTTCATTATACCTTTTTTCTCTTATGTTTTTTTCCTTCTTGTGAAGTTACTGGGCAAGTTCAGATATAGGTTCCTGCATATTTTTTCTATTACTTTATACATGTTCAAAAAGATCAAGGGTTATTAATCAGAAGCTCAGATAACATTTAATGTGTGGTCAGCACCTCCACGGCTTTTTGTCATTCACACTTCCTTGAGAAGAGCAACTGACTCTCAGGCCCTTTCTCTTCACTTTTCCTGTTACAGGAGACACCAGTTTCTTGCAACCGTGTCAAGGGTCTCTTCTTACAGGTTTCACCTTCACAGGATCTTTTCTTGCCTTTAGTAGAACTACTGATTACACTTCACTATGTTTGTTTCTGTATTCTTCCTCTGCCAGAAGTGTCTCTGATCCACTGTACTTACAGTACTGTTAGAAGTCTAAGCAAAAAAAAAAAAAGGTAAAAATTTCTATGAGTTTCACTCTATATTGAAAGCTTTTAAGTTCACTAGCTGTTTTTCCTTGTCAGAGCTTCTAGAGGCAGAAAACAATTGACTATTCTGGGGACTTCAAACAGACGCCTTTTAATTGAAAAGTTGAAATTTTAATAAACACGTAGAATCCTGTTGCCAAACATCTGCTTCCCTTCAGTCAGTGGTACCTCTTGACCCTCCAGTGGGGCTTGTTCCATTCCCATCATTCTCAACTCCATAGTCTTTGAGCTTAGGGCTCAGCACTGCTCTCCCTCTTCTCTCAAGGTGAGGATTTGGCTTCCAGCTGCTGTGTTTCTGCAGTTCTGAAGCTGAATTTTCATACTGTGCATTACTAGACTGTGATTGGGCATCTCAGATTCATCATGGATGTTGCTGGATAAATGTGGTTGGAGTAATATGAGTGATGGTGCTTTTCTGGGGTAGACTCCAGTGTGTAAGGTAGTGCCACCAGGAGAATATTTTGGCATGAAAAAAATCTACATTTTATTCTGTTGAACTCAAGAACCTGAATATTTTTAATATAGCAATAATGGTGCTACTAATAGAATTTATCTAAAAAAAAAAAAGTTGTTTCCCATTGGATCACTGAACTGAATCAGTTTCCTTGGTAGTCACAGGATGGTACAAAAACAAAGCTCATACCTCAAGCACTAGAATGCATTACACTGAAGATAAAATAGTTCTTCAGAGGAAGAAAAAGGTGCACTCATTTTATGAGATGAAAGAAGGGAAAATGGTTTTCATTTAGGGGTGAAATACAGAAGAGAAGAAAGCTTAACAGTATGGCTGAACTCCTAGGGTATATACATGTATTTACTGACTTATGTAAGATAGTTTAGTGTGAGTAGTTGTGTGTTACTTGCAGTATTTTAAAGCCTTGCAGCTGTAAGTCAGCACCCTGGCTTTCCTCATCACTTCTGCTTTGTCCTTGGACTTGATTCTTTCCCAAAAAATAAGTGCAGACTTTAAGCTCACGAAAGTATTTATTTTATGTCCTTCAACCTAACTGCTGAAAATCATTAAACTGTGTCCCCTTAAAATCAAAATTCTAAATCCTCAGTTTGACACAAGGCCAAAATAGCATATTTGAAGTATTGGGCAAGAGGTGTCAGTGCCAGTTGTGCCCAGCAGTTCTTCACTTAATCCCTGGATATCCAAGTGTGTTTTCAGGGATTTCATTTTCTGAAACTAGAGGTCACTTTTGAATATTTTATCTGTGAAATATAATTGAACAAAAAAGGACTGTAGGCATTGGTCTGGATGTTGAACTTCTGTGTAAATACAGAGGAATGGTATTGAGAGAGGCTTGGGAAGTGTTTAAGGGTGCTGGCTCCTAAAAGCTTTCCTTTTTCTGTCACCTGGCAGCTTGTTAGTTCCTGTCCCTATTCCAGGTACTGTAGTACAGCAACTATAATAGACATAAATACTAGTCAGGCCCATTATAAAAGTCTTGTATCTTCTTTGAAGCCTGTATTTAAGAAATTAATAATTGGTTTAGCTCAAAGTAATTATGCCCCTGTTTTCTGGTGACTGGATAGGGGCTTGGTAGTTTTTAAGCAATTTTTGTTACATTGCGTTTCAGCTTGCTCCTCTGTTTCTAAACCTTCTCTTTATGATTCCAGGGCTCACATTAATTAGATACTGAAGCCGTTTAAGCTTTCCTGCTAAGCGTATGGCCTGCCTTTTAGCCTCATTGATCTGTAAATCTGCAAAGGTGGTTTGTGCTGAGTATTCCATATGCTTTGTTTCCTGGTGAGATCAAGTTGTGCAGTGGAGGCGTTCCCATTTATAGCTTCAAATTGTTCCTTTTTGCACAAATTGGTTGGACATGTGGACAGACCATGTTTGAGAGGGATCTGAAGCTCATGGACAGTTGTACTGTAGAGAGATTGGGTGAAATCCAGGTACCCCTTAATGTCAGAGAAAGTTTGTTCCCTGTTCTCCATGAGCAAGGAATTCAGAGCATGATCTTCATGTTTTACTTGCTCCCATGATGCTTCTTCATTTTTTCTTGGAGGGGTTATCAATTTACTGTACCCTTACATGTAGAGTGTCTGAGAAAAGAACTGAAGACATTTGCATATGAAAAATACTTCTAAGATCTACAGAGTTTCAGAGTTCTGAGAAATGAAAGATTTAATACTTATGGATTATGTAACAGAGTTCTGTAATTTAGACAGACCCTTAGTCTGTCATTGCTAAACAAATATTTTAAAGTTAAATGAATTGTGCCAGTATCCATTGCTCTGGCTGAATGATGGGGATCTTAGATTTAGAAAGGGCTTTGAACCCCAGTGGATTCCTGTAGTGTTTGAGATGGATCCCAGAGTGCCTTCACAAAGGTTATGGAGCACATAGCCTTAGATGTGTGTGTCATTTACTGTGCAATTGCACCTGCTGCTGGCTTGAAATGCAGTGATCACATGCACACGATGCTCTGCAGCGTTTCATGAAAAGGAAATGAAGAACATTTTTTTGTTTTTCAGTTAAAATGGCTGGTAGGTGAGGGATGGTGATTAAATAACAGCATGTAATGTGATTACAGTGCTAAGAATTTCGTCAAAGCAGCAAGTTTAGCAGTCACTACTGTGCTTTTGAAAAAGGGTTGTGGCATTTAGAGTGATGACAAATGGTCAGAACCAGCATCTTACCTGAAGGTTAATCTCACTGGAGCAGGATGGCTTTTGGTGAAGGTGCTTGAGCCCTCTGGAACAGTGATTTAAAAGTCTGGGCTGATAGGTTGTTGCATCTGAGGAATGGACTTCACATAATCATCAGTATTATTGGATGGGAAAAAAAGTTGACGTGAGGAAAAGTGCCAGCAAAACTTCAACTCTGGCCAAGAGGAGAGCAGACTTCAGGCTGCTCAGGGAACTAGTAAGTAGGATCCTCTGGGAGAATGTGTTTGCAGGTGCTGGGGCCCATCAGTGCTGGTCACTTTTAAACAACACCTCCTAAGGGCACAGGAGCAACAATTCCCAAATGCAGGAAGTCAAGCAGGCGAGGCAGAAGGCCAACGTGGCTGAGAAATAAGGTGAAAAAGGAAGGTGTATGCCCAGTGGATGCAAGGCCAAGCAACATGGGAAGAACACAGAGATTCTGCTTGCCGCTGCAGGGAGAAAATTTGTGCGGCCAAAGCTCAACTGGAGTTGAAGCTGGATGGAAGTGCAGGGGACAATAAAAAGAGTTTTTTCAAATATTTTTAAGGCTGTATAGAAGTGTCATTGGCCCGTTACAGGATGAGGATGGTCACTTCACAGGAACAGAGACAAAGCAACATGGATGACAGACCAAGGGAGTGTCAGTGCCCTGAGCTGGAGGACCATGACTGTGAGAATGATCCGCTCTCATTTGACCCTGAAATTGTGGGGGATCTGCTGCTCCAGTGGGAATTGGGCTAGGAAAGTAGAATGGCACTTGGGTCTTGTGCTGAAAAAGAAGATGGGATCTACGAATTCCTGACTGTTGGAGGAGTGACATGTGCCTATGCATGGTTTTGTGTGTGTTCTGTGAGATGGTAAAACTCAAACTTGTGCTACTGAGGAAAGGGATGACAGGTGGCAGCTTGTATTAAACTGCTGTGGCAGGGAGCTGCAAGGACAGTTCATTATGTGTGTCAGAGACTGAGCAATTGTGCTGGGTTGTTGTAAAGCACTATAGAGATCATATGGATTGTTCACCGCATTCAGGAGCTGTGACTGGGGAGTTGTCAAAAGACACTAAATTTTAAGTAGCATTGCTGTTGACAAGAGATAAAAGGCTGTTGCTTCTTCTGTTTTGATCTTGAATGTGATTATTTTATAATAATACACTAAAAAGATAAGAAGGATAGATGGGCAAACCCTCCAACAACAGAAAAGTGAGAAGGGAAATTTGGCTATGTGAAATGATGTCATAGCTTGTGTTTGCTTGCATGCTGCTTTCTCTGTGATAAGGCCTGAAGACTTGTGCCCAGACAGCTCTTTCTGTATCAGACATAGTGGAAACTGCCCGTAGAATAGTCTGCTTCTGTTTTCTTTGTGCTTTCTTTCTGTGTTTCATTTGGGTCTAGACATGGAGATATGCCTAAGTGACCTGAAGAGCACCTACTGTAAGGAGTTGTGGGCCAGGCATTATATGGGGAGACTGAACATCTCTGTTTTCTCCTCAGGCTGCAGATCTTTCTGACAGAGTGTTGGCAACAGCACCTCTTTGGTCTCGGGAGTGAGCATCTGGAAATGCCAGTGTTAAGAAGAAGTAGCAGCCAGATCCAGATCTGTGTCAGGGCTGTTTTTCTCTGTTGTGCTGGGTAACAGGAGTGTGGTTACGGTGGAAGAAGCACTTTCAGTGATCTGAGGCTTTGAAGCTGTAGCAGCAGGTAGTTCTCCAGGGACACGGTTCTCTGGGCGCCCTACAGGTGGCTTTACAACAGCCTTGTGCATGATACCCAATAGCTGAGCCTTTTCTACTCAGGCTGAGCAGTATATTAGTTGTGGGGTAGAATTCCCTGAGGGTTTGAATTGCTTTATTGGTCCTGAGTGATTTTCTGTTTTAATGGGCTTTTTTGGAATCAAAATGTATTCTTGACAGATCATTTAATAAATTGATACAGTTAAAATTGATTATGTTTTTCCTTTTGGGAAGCGTGTGTTCTTCGCAAATATGGGAAAATGCATACTCCTTGATTGCTTTTTTTTATTATCAGGAGATGTAAGTGTTGCATACATCCTGTGGTGCTATTATAAAAACACTGTATTTAGAGTGTAAAGTGTATATGTAGCCTTAAGGAACAGAAAAAAATTCCTACGTGAGTTTTAGAAGTCACCTTTGCAGCACCAGTAGTGTGTTAGCCTCTCTTGCTGTGAATTACACCTCATTAGTGGTTTGGGATTCGTTTTTGCTTTTTATCTTTGAGTACATAAATACAAAGGGAAAACTGAGATATGTAGTAAGAGTATGATCTCTCTTCCAGTGTTCTCAGTTTTAAAACACACAAACACCTTGGCCATCTGAAAGGATCCTAACTAAAAGAATCCAAATAATCCTAGTGTGTCTCCTAGAGTGATGATGCTAAGTAGGCGACTGTGTTCATCCTTAACTTGCAAGATCATGTAACACTTAATAAGACACCTTTTATCTCTTCTGTCTAATGATGGTGATGCATGTTTTGGATGTGTTTATTCAGGTTCGTGCTTTGGAGTTGTGTATTTTTCATATTTACGGTTTCTCACATGGCTTTTGTTAGTATGGGGTCTCTTAACATCTCATTTTTCTGTCTGCTGTGGAACTCATTCTTCCCATGAGGTATATGTTATCTTAAAGACATTTTTATATCTTCCAAATCCCAGTGATTCAGATTTCCCGTATGACTTTTTTTTTAAATTTTATTTTACCAGTACTGAGTTTATCTCTTGTCTTGATTATTAGTTGTTTTTCTATCCTGGTGATCCTAATCTAGTTTGGGACTAAGGCTAGTATTCACAATACTACTGATGAATATAGGAATTTTGGATACTTAATCCAAAAGGATAATTTTGTTGAAAAGTGTCTGGAATCTTTTTAAAATAACTCAGGTTCATGTGCTTTTATAGTACAGAAGAGATGTTTTGAATTTTGTGTTTGTTTTGACCACAGTAGATTGTTCTTCTATATAATCCAGGAATGGTCCTTACTTCATGCATCTACATGTAAAAATCAGATCATTAATCACTGAAGTAATTAATTGCCTGTGAATTTTTGCTTTCAGTGAGGTCTCTTTTGTGGATTGGCTATGAAAATCTGGAAAGGATACTTAAAAGACATCCTTCATTTTCCTCCTGCACTTTTACTGGTGTATTTGGAATGGGTGGATTGCTTGTTAATGAGTGCAGCTTTGAGCAATTCAGTGACCTGGGCTTGGCATTGGTGAAGGCAGTGATACTTTGCCATTAGCTTTGATGGAGTTGAAACTCTTGTTTGAGATTTCAAATGTGCTTACATTCAGTACTGTTACAGGCTGGATATTTTACTGTCATTTGGCTGGCTCCTTCCATTTCTTTCACTTTAGTGTCAAAGTAGCAGTGGTGGTTTGAATCTATGAATTCAAGGCTTACAGTTGGGCTTTGTTTATTCAGTGAGTAAATGTTTTCCCTATTGAAGTGAAGGCCTTGCCAAAGGTCATATGTTGGCTCCAATATGTAGTAAAATCTCAGTCCCATGAGAAATGCTTCCACTGTTTTCTCCTAGTATTATGTACAGTTGGTTTACATTGCTTAGAAAAATACAATATTCTCTTCAGTAACTTACTGAAAACATTGTGTGTTTTCACTATGCATTCACCAATTTTATGTGCAAGGATGCAGCTATTACAGAATTTTGTAAGAAACTATTTTTTCCTTTATTCAGTGTAGGAAGTTAGTTGTCATGGAAAAAATAGTCACTATAAAAAATCCCGAGGCAGGCTGGCTGCGTTTGAGATCCTGTAGTTTTGGTCATAAGAGTTGACCTTTCGTGGTATATGGAATAGTTAATTAATGCAGTGGCCAGACCCTTGTACATGGACACAGAAGTATACATTTAAGACATTTGTCCTGATGTGTGAGATGACACAGTAAAGAAATGAAGATGGCAGATATGGCAAGGGTTGTTTTTCTCCTCACCTTCGTATCTTCTTTGTGGCTTGAGAGAGGCCTGGAAATCGATCTGTTAATACCCATATTTAAAAAGAAAAAGAAAAAAATGCAACCCATATGCTTTTTAAATTCAATTTATGGTAAGTTGTAATCAGAGCTGAATTAAAGGACACAGGTAAAGACCCAGAAGTACATCATACTGCCACTACTCTAATTTTGCCCCATGCTTACCTTACTTGGCAATAACTGCATCAAAGCCTCCAGATTCACCGGCTCTTCTCCCATGGAAGCTTGAATCAAATACCTCCTTGCCAGTACAGCTTGTTGTTCTTAATTCATCATCTTGTTTGCAAGATCCCTCTCTCAGGTCCAGTAGTGTACAAAAACACTCAGATCCATAAACAAATTGGAAATTTCCAAGTGCCCGACTTGCTGGTTTAAATCACTGAACACCTCGGTGGCAGATAGTTGGTCAGATATTAATGTCTTGCCAATGAAAAATATGAGAACCCATGAGAACCAAGTCTGTGTGGTTATGTATGTGGTCTGCCTTCTCATGAGGTTGTTCATTGAGGAAATCACACCTGTCTGAATGTTAAATGTTAATATTTACATTGCTACATTGCAGGAAAAAAACCCTGTTTTTTTGTTGTGCATTTTAGCTGTATATCTGACACTTTTTGAGGGCTTTCACTTACTCCCATCTGACTTTAGGTGAAATTTGGGTATGGGCTGATAGGATCCTCACTAGGAGTTCATGCTCCTGCTTGTGTTTTTTCTTTAGTTTTTGAGAGCACATTTAAATGGAATGGTTAGTTAAATGATCTTGGGAGTCTGGCTTTCCTCACAGATTAAATGGCAGTCAGTCACTTTTTCCCTTTTTTTTCCTTCTTTTTTTTTTCCTTTCACAGAAACAGCAAATTTTAATTGTAAAATGGAGGGGCTTAGGAATAGTGCTGATAACTTCACCGTCTTTTATATTAAAGCATTAATATTTGCTTAAAATAATCTTTTATGTATTCTCAGAAGATAAGGTTTTTAGCTGTTTGCTCTGAACCTTGCTTCAGTTATAACCATTATGCATGTTCTGTGTAATGTCTGTTAGTCATTGCTGTGTTCCAGAGAGGTTTTATTGCGGCAGATTCCTTTACGTATTACTAACTGAAAAGAGAAGGCAAACAGATAACTAAAATATAATGAATTCTTCTGATGACTTATTATTCAGTCATATCTTTCCAATGACAGTCTTGGGCCGTTACTTCACGTTTAAACTTTTATTTTTAATAGAGAGCATATCCCATCCTGAACAATGCTTTCTGATCCCCAAGAGGTTTCTGCTGGTTGATGTGAGGCAGTGCTGCTGTTACAGGCTGTAGCCTTACCCCTTTTTACTCCTAATCTGTGTGTGCACAGGCAATGAAGGAGCAGTGTCGGAAGGCCTTTGTATCAGTGCACTTCGATTTGTCTGCAGTTAAGGTCCAGATTTGAAAAATGTGTGTGCGTCCTTCAGAGCTTGACACATAGGTTTTAGCTTCCCTATCAGACAGATCTATTACAAGTCCTTCATCTCTTCAACCCAGAAGGATTTATTGGCTTTTCTAAACTTACTGTTGTGTAGTTGGCAGTGAAAAATACCTGCTATACCTGTAAATGTTACTACATTGAAATTACTTGATTTGCACAGGTATAATCTGGTGCCAAAGCACTATCTTGTCAAAGGAGTGCAGATTCTCTTTCTTTTCCCTTTTCTCCTGTTACAATATTTCTGGAAGCTGACAGAGACACTGTCGAAAGGTTTCAAGGCCTATTTTTGTAATGTTGTGAATAATTACGCAGACAAAAATCTTACAACCACACCGTGAGTTTTGCTGAGGGGAAGAGACAACAGCTCGTTCTGTGGGCTCTGCTCTGTCTGCGTGTGTTACAACCCGCTGATGTTACCTTATTCCCAGAGGCAAGATTAAAACACAAACGAGGTTACATGTTGGATTTCAAGATGGTAATTCGACTTTATTAACGATAAGAGAAGCATAGAGAAAGAGCAGAAAAGTAGAGAGACCTTGGAAAGAGCTAAGATTACTTTAAAAGCGTAGGAAGGTTACCACTACTGCTTCCTTTCCGATGGGATGCCTGGGAGCAGAGGTTTTCGTCCTTTATTTTTCTTTTCCTCTTGCCGCTTGTGGCGTTTTTTTCATCTCTGGCCTCGGGGCTGGTCGTTGCGGTGGAATTCGATGAATGCAGTAATACGAGTTGTTGGAACCCCGCGGGTGCGGCCCCGCCGCGCTCGCACCGTGTGGGACAAGAGCAGGTTCCCCGTGGCCCCCGGCCTGGCCCGCGATCCCCGGCAGCGAGGCCTTTACAGCTCGCGTGTGTCGCCCCTCCAGCGCGACCTTTGGCTTCTTCTCATGTAGGGTCCAAGGCCCTTTGACTTAGGACCAGAGTTAACTATAACAACAGTATGTCCAACACGTACCAGCACGTTCAGGTGCTCGGGCGGTTCAGATAAAGAGAGGCAGAAGCGACGACAAGCAGTTTCTGTTTCTATCAGCCTCTCACAGCACGGGAGTACTTCACTTTCAAAAGGCTTGTGCTGGCGGAAATCTGGTAATAATCTGGTAATACATCAGTACGTTGACTTTCAGAGTACATCTGAGGCTATTGACAGGAGCTCCTGGTCAGTTATTCATCTGCAGAAAGTTGTTTATTGTTGTTCCGGGGGCAGGGTGTTATGAGGTGGCTTTCTTCAAACGCAGGGTGGAAAGCAGGTAAGTGCAGAGCAGTAACTTACACTGGTGTGGAAGTGCAGCCAGTACACTCAGTTAGGAAATGGGAAGCAGGAGAGTCATCACAGGAGCTTAGGACTGAGTAACTTTTATTTTCTGGCTCATTTTGTAGCAGTTTCCTGGAGCTTTATCATAGAAGCCTGCAAATGATCATTTCTGTATCTTAGGTCTGTCCACCTGGTCCCAGCATTCCAGATCTCGACATCATAGGACTTCGTGCCCCAGAGATGATGATCGGAAACCTTCTGAGGTACTTCTGGAATTTGATTTGCATTTTGTTACATCTGTCAAAGTACGTATACACACGATGTATACGTACATGGGTCTGGTAATAGATCTAATTCTTCCGATTTACATTTTCTTTTCGTCTTGCTACATTTTGGCTGGCACATGCCCCTCCCTCCCACTTTTTTCCTTTCCTCAGATCTGAGAGTTCAGCTGTTAGCACAGCTACTGCCAGCATCAGTTTCTATCTGTGAATTTTGTTGTAGTCTGACACCCATTCAGCATAGCTGCAGAGTCTTTATTGTAGTATTTTAGGCATCAGGGTGTATTTGTGGCTTAATTTGTGAACAGCGGAAATTTACATTAGGTGCATTTATTTCATAGTTGGTATTGGGTCTTGGTATGTGATCTTTGTTAAAGTGCTTGTCAGACTAGAAATCTGCATCCTGACAGTTCTGTCTGGCATAGTGCTTTGAGGAAATCCTTTAAAGGGAAATAAAAAGCTTTGAACTTTCCAGGATGGATCAGTGTGTTTTGGGTGTTGGATTTGTGTATTAGTAATACACAGATGTGATCCAGTTCTTTGGAAACGTTCTTGCTGAATCTCCCTGTCTTCAGGCAAATACTACACTGCAGACTTTGTAGAAGCTGCAAAGAAAGAGTTAGATCTGAGAGCTGGAATTTCTCATGTAATGCGCTTGCCCTGTTACATGTATTTCTTAGGCATTAATGAGTGATGTCGAGGAAAACATGTTTTATTAATCTCCCTAATGACAGTGTGCCTAAGTTGCAGAAGAGAAAAGAGTTTTCACAGTTCATTGTTCACTGTGAACTACATGTAGTACTGGTGCTTTCCAACCTCTTTTTTCATTCTTGGCTAATAAAGACTTTTTTTTTTTTTTGTGAATGTGAAGATCTTGCTAGTGATAGGCTTGCCTTAGTTATCTGTTGTGCATCCCTTAGAAGCAGCTCCTTATACCCAGTTTTGAGACCTACCTCATGAAAGGCTATCAATAAATAATCTGAAATAATTGCGAGTCTTGCTGTTGTTTTTTGTGTGCTTCTGTTTTCTTTTCTCCCTTACCTTGCTTTTGTTGTCAATCTTTGCATTTTTGTGCTGTTCTCTTTTGTGCTGTTCTCTCATGTTTCGGCAGTCGGGACGAACTCCTCTTGTACTTCCCTTTAGCTCTGTGCCACAGCCCCTCCCTCCCTCCCTGCTCATGCATTATCCCTGCTCACGCATTATCCCTGCTCACCACAGCACGCTATGGTGATGAACAGTGCACTGGCAGAAAAGTGACACTTGCTAAACTCCCCGGGTGAAATCCTAGGCTCATTGAAGTTGGTGGGAAAATTCCCATTGACTTCAGTGTGGCCAAGATTTCACCCATTAGCTTTTAAATGTGTAGTGCTTCTGAGAGCCAGCACTTGTGTAAGCTTGGCTTTGCTCCGGGCTCTCTGATTGCATCAGAAGTTAGAGCAGATAGAATGGTGTCACAGGGTGAGTGTCCTGGGAATGAATTTCTTGGCTGTCAGGTGCTGCATTAGCTTTTTTTCTGAGATTTGTGGTGAATTTATCCAAGAGCCTGAGTTATTTTGGCTCTGAGATAGAGCAAGGTTTGCATCCTGTTTTACATTTTTAGTGTTCTTGTCATTTGACTTTTGATTGGTTTGATTTAAATCACTTAAAAGTGCAGAATCCTCTGGCCAGCTGTGCTTTTTTGTTTTGTGAGCACATTTACTTTGTAGCTTACTTTTCATTTCTTGATTGAAGCCTCATAGGACTTGTAATTGGATTGTTTAAAGCATTTCACTATATTTCATTACCTGCATTTACCCTGTTCTTCATATTGGTAATATTATTCTCTACTTTTTAATGTTGGCAGTTTTTCTGAACATGTCAAGACAAGTGTTAAGAGAAATGTCATGATTTTATACTGTTTTTATGACAAAACTAGAGTGGAAATAGAAACATACGGAGACAGAAGTGGGATAGTACATCTGTGTTGAGAGGGAGGAAAGATTTCAAGATGTGCAGTGTGGTGAGGCAAATCACATTTGAAAATACTCTCAGAAATATGATTAGCCATCAGATACACTATTTGCCTAAAATGCTTCCCCAAAATCCTAGAGCTTTCAGGTGTGTGAATAGTGTGTGACAGAAATGGCTGTCCTGGGGAAGCATACCTAGTTAGCTGTCTGTATCCATGTCCTTCTTCCTCAGCCACGTGCAACAGTGGGCTGAGGCTGAGCTAATAATCAGTGTAACTGTTGGTTTGGGGCTGGGAGGATGGGTCACTGCCCCCTTTGCAGCCTGATAAAGCAATCTAGGAGCACTGCCCTGATCGTGTCTTTCCCTGTGTAACTGCGGTGGGGGGGATGTTGACTCGGGACACCACAAACTGAGAGGTCTGCAGGAAGCTCTTGTTAAGATGTTATTTGTCTTCTTGTTCTGGTGGAGCTTTATTTTCATAGTTGCTTTTTAACCCTTTCCTTTGAACGTGGCATCGAGTGGTTAGAAATTAGTGGTTGTGGAGGTGCAGAGTGCAGTGCTGGAGCCCTATAGCAGCCCTGCCTTGCAGGGGGAGCAGGTTGGGAAGGTCTGGGACTCGTGTTGGCAAGTGCAGGCTTGTAGTTGGGATGCTTGTGATAGCAGCACCCTTTGCATTCTGCAGCACTGACAAGCTGTGGCCAGCCAGGCTGAAGCGGTGCCTGCTGCAGGAGTGAATAATTTTTTATTTCATTCTGTGGCCTGTTGAAGACAGCATGGCTGCTTATGCATGGCTGCTGGCCCAAAAGTTGCCAAACATCCTTCTCGCTTTGAAGCTGGATGCCTTTGCAAAGGCAAAATAAAATTACAGCTAGGACAGAGGTGTCTGTACCTGATTGAATAACAAGCACCTGTGCTGAATGGGGAAACTGCCACCAGAATTCCGGTTTGGGTCTTAACCTTTTGGGTTATTTTTTAAAAGACTTACACAAAGAGTCATCTCCTTAGAATTTCCTCTTGTGGCTGGTCATGGTGGAATCGTGCCTTAATTTCTTACCACAGGGAATTTCTAGAATGTCTTAGGATTAGTCAGAGCCACAATAATTAAAAAAAAAAAAAAATCAAAAAAGCCTTGGAGTGAAAATGAATCTTCCTTGTGCTGCTGTTTTACAACTCAGAGCTCCTGCAGCTTTTATTGCAGCCAAAATGGAGGTTAAAGTGGGTAACACCTTTCAGCGTTATGTCTCCAGTGCAAGGGGAGCACCAGGGCCTGTAGTGGAGTTAGCTGGAAGTTATCCTGTCAGGATTTGTACCTTCAGCCACCCCTTTCCCTTCCATGAAGCCAAACTCCTGTCCTGCAGTGGGCTGAGTTAGTGCACTGTTGGTACAGTGACCTTGTTACATGCTGTGCTCCATGGTTACCCTGAAGCTGTGAATCATAGAGTGTAAATATCAAATGTCAGTGTCTCTATTTTTCTCTCTTGGTCGCTCTCTTTGCAGGTGTTCAGAACGGACCTGATCACTGCCATGAAGTTACATGACTCCTTCCAGCTGAACCCTGATGAATACTATGTGCTGGCAGATCCCTGGAGGCAGGAGTGGGAAAAGGGAGTTCAGGTGCCAGTTAGCCCAGGGACCATTCCAGAACCAGTAGCCAGGTATAGTTTGGAGGAATGTGAATAAATACACATACATTTTATGCTAGCAGCTTGTGTCTACATTGTGTTGGCTTCCTGAGCTTTATTTCACAGTGCCTAGATAGGAAGGTCTTGGTTCTCAGAGACAATGAGCAACATGCCTCAGATTTTTGAATGGTCAGAGAGGTCAGGAGTCAGGCCTATACTGCCTGTGTGAAATATGAATGTCAGAGAGCCAGTTTTGGCATTACATTAGCATGGAGTGTGATGATAGAACCTTAAAAATAGCTTCTGTTTTTAAGCCCAGACTCGAGATCACTCAGTGTTGCTGGAAGAGCCCTTGGTGCTCTCTGTGCTTACTTCCAAGCTATAGGTTCCTTTCAAAAAACAGTTGGACAAACCAATCTTAAGGGGTAGAGAAAATACAGCATTTATTGTGTTTTCCTGGGTTCTTTTTTGTGATTTCATTTACTGATCTAGGAAATTGATTGTTGTACAACATTTAATGTGTTTTAAGAACCATCCAGATGTGCATGTAACTAAATAATGTGAGATATTCTAGCTCTTATCCAAAAAACTCTTGTTTTCCTTACCTTGTTTGTTACACTTAGATACCATTTCCTGTTTCAAATTAAACAGTACAGTTGTGAGTGCAGGAGCATGCTGCAGCCAATTTTATGCTTAGTTGGGCTTGGAGTTGGAGAAAATAAGAGCAAGGATTTTTGCCATTTAATCATACTAGATGTCTTTGAGGCATTCTAGGCTGGCCCATGAGACATTACCAAATGACCCACCAGTGCTGGTTGGGCCAGAACAGCCCCAATCCTTGATATACAGCAAAAAATTCGTGATGATGCTACACTGCTTCTGCTAGGTCTGCATCTGTAAGCTTGGATTAGGGGGTCTACAGTAATGTTTGTTAGTGCTGCAGGCTGCTGCACAGCCCCACTAGGTCTGTACAATGAGGAATTCACCTTGCACATCAGGTAAACCTGTCCTCCCTTCTGAAGGATTGGACCTGGAACTCCAAGGAGAACCCAGCTTTTTCCCCTTTGCTCTGCAGTTTAAAAAATGGAACATATCATTGCCCTGTTCCATGTTGACCTCATCCAGTCCCTGCAGAGATGCACACACATGGTACATGAGCAAACATTGCCTGCTTCTCACTGACTTCTCTTTCAAGCATCTTCCAAGGCTATGGAAAGGATGGACTGTGGACTTGAATAGAGAGAAACCTCTCAGGAGATCACTGCCCTGTGTCTGTCAGGGAGATGTTTTGGTGACTATATCAGATCCAGGTATTAGCTTAGGAGAGAACTTTTGTCTGCCAAAGGCCAACAGAGATGTTACACCAAATTTAAAGGATAGGGAAAGGAGGCACCTGCGGTTGTAGGTATTGGTACAGCAGGGACCACTCCTTTTTTAACTGCTGAACCATCTCCTGTGGTCCTACTGCTGAGCACCTGCTGATCAGAGTGGCCCTCTGATGCCTGATTGTTGTCCTCTTTGCTCCCTCACAAAACACTCGGAGAGTCCTGCCATGGTGGTACTGGAGTGCGGGAGCTGTTCTCTGCCTAACTTTGGGAGGGAAGGGGATGTTCTGTACAGTGAATAAGCAATAGACAATTGAATGAATAAGCAGCTGATGCTGCTGAGGTACATAACAGCAAACAGAAGGTTTGACCTTGTAGTGACTGGTCAGTGCAGAATAGGGAGAAGGAGTGAGGCTGTGTGGAGATTCATTCTAGGCATGCGGTCAGATGGACAATTCAGTTGAATGATTTTCAGTATGTAGTAAGGGTTGATTTTTTTTTAAACTTCTTTTTATCACAGAAATAATGCCAGGAAAGGGGTTTGTTTTGAGGTCCGAGTAGCTGCGCTTGTTTCTTCTGTGCCACTACAGCAAGCATGTGCAGGGTGCTGACCAGGGGCTATGATTTCCTTGTGGAGAGGTACTTGGGAGGGAATTTATGATACAGAAGATTTAGAGAGCAATGCCCACTTGAATGGAAGTCCTCTGTGAAGATGCAGTAGTCTGTGACATTTTAATATTGTGGAGTACAACCAGAAACAGTTTGAGCAGTGCAGTTAGGCTGGCAAGGTTTTTCACAGCACCTCAGAAACCCCAAATTCACTATTTGGCTCTTGTTTATTGTTTCTGATCATTGACTGAAATAAGCAGAAGACTGAAATAGGTACAGGATTTATTGAGATCTCTTTGTGCAGATACAGTAGTGGTAGGTAAAGGTCTTCTGCTAGAAGGAGGAGTTAACACACTGGACCTCAGATGGGAGTAATGTCCTGCTTATTGTGGAGCTTAGGTTGTTCCCAGCAGAGGTGAGGCCACACAGTGGTGCAGTCTCATCCTAGCACTAACACATGAAAAAATCACTTCCACTGTTACTGCAGGAGGCAGACATTTGACAGCGTGGCCTGTTGCTCCTGAAGGTACCAGGGTTAGACAATGAAGTGGGTTTCACTTAAACTGAACTTCAATGTATGCTGTTAACTAAGAGAAGGTGCAATGTCCTCTATTGAGACAGCTGGAAATACTACTTTTTTCTTGAATGTTCATGTTCTTGGTATCGTTACTAAACAGATTGATTTAAAAAACCAAGAGTTTAACATCTGTGTATGTGGTAGCTGTCATGATGTAAATACAGCGTTCTTACTTTAGGTTTAAACAATGTGAATTCAGGTAAGAGTAAGCACAGCTCTGTTTTCTAATATTTAATTTTATTTAGAATTCTGGTAATGAATTGGATTTCTAGACAACTCCAGTCAATTTTTTATAGTACTGCCAGTCCGTTATGGAAGTGTGTGGTATTGTTTTCCCATCTCAGTGGTGCCAGGTAGTTGCTGGGATGGTTAGATGGCTGCTCTGGTGGTTGCTAGTCACTTAGAATGAGGCATTTTGAATTCTCGGGAAACAAGCTGATGTCTGCACACCTCATGTCTGCTTGTCTGTCCGTTTCAGGATTGTGTCCGAGACAAAAGCTGTCACGTTTGTGCGTCCCAGGAAATACATTGTTTCCTCGGGCTCGGAGCCTCCAGAGCTGGGCTATGTTGACATCCGAACCTTGGCTGACAGCACATGTCGCTACGATCTCAGTGATGTGGATGTAGCATGGTTGCAACTTGCCAATGAAGAATTCAAAGAAATGGGTGAGCAATGAGTGCTTTGTTGCCTTTTTTTTTGCTTTTTCTTTTTAAAGCTGGCAATCTTAAGAATAATTTTAGGGAGGGCAGTAGTGGGAAGAGATGATAGAGGTCTGAGGAGATAGTAATACTGTGAGTTGAGGTAGCTATGGGAAACCAGACCCGATGTGATTAAGCCCTAGGATAGATGCCTTCGTAACTGCTGTGTTGTATCTGCTTAGAGCTGGTCTGAATCTGGCCACATGTTTTGGGTTTTATTCTGCTGCTTTCATACAAAATTCCAAAGTTGCCATCCTGTTTCTCAAAGAGAATATCAGATAGACCATTCTAGTAGTTCTTCCGGGTAGTCCTATTTATTTCTTTATTTTTCTCTTCAGCACAAATCTGTATTATCTTTTTAGCTGGTGGTGTTCAGTGTGAAGAAGTCAAGATGAGGAGTGTTGGGAAGTTTAGAGAACCTATGCCAGCTGCATGGCACAGGGAATGAGACAGTAAGGAATTCCTGCAATGATTTATTGGAGAAAGCTCACAAACCTCCCTGTGACCATGTGCTCTAGTTCAAAGCAGGAGGAGGAGCTGTCACAAGGAGAGCAGCTGTTCTGTTCTCTGCAGAGCGGGTTGTGTGTCGGAAAGGACAGGCGAGAGGGGCAAGAACGGGAACGTTTCTTTCGTAAGGTGTGTCCTTCATGAGAGGATTTCAGTGGAACTGAATAGGATGTAAATCAGCACAGAACTTTTCCCAGATTGTTTGGATAAGGGAAAAATGGGCCAGATGGAAGAGGTTTGGACATGTTGGTGAACATTGTTGGTTTTTGTTTTGGCATTGTGGTAGTTGCCTGCTTTGGGTTACAGTTTAGTCAAACATGTTTTACCTGGCTGTAGCCCATATATGGCATGACTGAAGAACTGGTCAACCACAAAGTCACCATTTACACCTATTTCTTTTTTTTAACCATCCAAGAAAGAAACAGATGACCCAGTCTGGATCTGGTGTCTTATCCAGGTCTCTTCTCCAGTCTTGCTCAGGTTTAGTGTTGGGCTTAGATGATTTCAGTTTAGGTTACCTTTCCAGTTCTCTTCAGGAAAATAACGGCAACAAGTTCCCTTAGCTTTCCTCAAAGGAAAAAGAAATACACTTTTAATAGTTGGTTTGGTATCCATCTATTCAGTCTGTCTGTCTTTTGCCAAAACCAGAGAAGGGCTCCCACAGTGTGACATTGGGGTGTGAGCAGCAGAAGAGGACTGTTAATCAAGCACATTTGTACTGCAGGAAGTCCTGTGGTAGCCATCCTTTAGCCTTCATTAGCATAACCTTTAAAAATATGTGCTGCACATGACAAGCTGAACTGGTAGGATTTGTCAGATCTTGTGTTTTGGTGTAGTTTCTTGTAGTTTTTTTGCTCTAAATCATTATCCACTCATTTTTGCTGTATACAGAGGGAAAGAAATGCTCCTCTCGGTACCAAGGCAGCACACTGGGGTCTAGAAACATGTATCCGGGTGCTTGGTCAGACACAGCACATTACAGATGCTATAAATGGGCATTTGAAAAGTAAAATATTTCCTGATCTGCAGCTGGAGCACTACCTTGTGTTGTCCCTGCAGCTATGAATTCCCTGTGTTTTCTTTGATACCTGTTGGAGTGCTTCAGCTACTGAAAATGTGCATTCTGTCTTTGAAAGAATGACTGTAAACATTTGAACTGGAGCTGCAGCCTGATTCTCTCTTTGTAACCCTTGCAAATGCACATTCACATGTCTCTAAGGGTTACTTTACTTCACTGAGTCACAGAATATTCTGAGTTGGAAGGGACTCACCACAATCATTAAGTCCAGGTCCTCTTGGTGCTTTGACCACTGCCCTGGGGAGCCTATTCCAGTGCCCAACCACCTTTTTCTAATATCCAACCCAAACCTCCCCTGACGACTTCAGGCCATTCCCTCAGGTCCTGTTACTGATCACCACAGAGAAGAGATAAGTGACTGCCTCTCTTCTTCCCCTCGTGAGGAAGTTGCAGACCGTGATGAGGTCTCCCCTCAGTCTCCTCTTCTCCAGCTGAACAGACCAAGTGACCTCAGTCGCTCCTCATAAAGCTTCTCCTCCAGACACTTCATCATCCTCACGGCCCTCCTTTGGATGCTGTCTAATAGTTTAATGTCTGTTTTATATTGTGGTGCCCAAAACTGCATACAATATTCAAGATAAGGCCTCATCAGTGCAGAGCGGAGTGGGACAGTCCCCTCCCTCAGCCACCTCGCTATGCTTTGGCTGATGCCCCCAGGACACGGTTGGTTTCTTGGCTGCCAGGACACTGATGACTTACATTCAACTTGCCATTGACCCGTATCCCCAGGTTTCTTTCCACAGCACTGCACTCCAGCCTCTCATTTCCCAGTCTATACATACAAACAGGCTTGTCCTATTCCAGCTGCTGAATCCAGCACTTTCCCTTGCTGAACTTCATATGGTTGGTGGTCTCTCTGCAGGGCCTTTCTGCCCTTGAGGGAATCAACAGCTCCTCCTGATTCAGCATTGTTGGCAAACTTCCTTAATATTCCTTCAAGTCCTGTGTCCAAGTAATTGATGAAGATGTTGAAGAGAACAGGACCTAAGATGGAGCCCTGCAGAACCTCAGGAGTGACAGGTCACCAGTCTGATGTTACCCCTTCACTATTACCCTCTGTGCTTGACCCACAAGCCAGTTGCTCACCCAGCACATGATTGTTTATCCAGCTGTAAACTGGACATTTTTTCCAGAAGGATCCTGTGAGAGACAGAATCAAAAGCTTTACTGAAATCCGAAAAGATTACATCAACTGGCTTTCCTAGATCAGTAAGGTGCATTACCTTGTCATAAAAGGAAATCGGGTTGGATAAACAGGACTTCCCCCTCATGAAGCCATGCTGGGTGTGACCAATGCGTTGTCCTCCAGGTGTTTTTCAATACTTTCCAGAATAATCTTTTCCATGATTTTACCGAGCACTGAAGTGAGACTGACAGGCCTGTAGTTTCCAGAGTCCTCGAGTCCTCCTTCTTGCCCTTCTTGAAAATCAGGACAAAGTTTGCTGAGACCTCTTCAGCTTCCCAAGACTGCTCAAAAATCATTGAGGCAAGTTTTGCCATGACATCAGCCAGCTCTTTGAGGATTCTGGGATGAATCCCATCAGGCCCCCTAGATTTGTAGGGATACACCTGGAGCAGCAGATCCCCCACAATTTCAGGGTCAAATGAGAGCGGATCATTCTCACAGTCATGGTCCTCCAGCTCAGGGCACTGACACCCCCTTGGTCTGTCATCCGTGTTGAGGAGAGAGGCAAAAAAAAAAGTTAAAACACCTCTGCTTTGTCTCTGTTCCTGTGAAGTGACCATCCTCATCCTGTAACGGGCCAATGACACTTCTATACAGCCTTAAAAATATTTGAAAAAACTCTTTTTATTGTCCCCTGCACTTCCATCCAGCTTCAACTCCAGTTGAGCTTTGGCCGCACAAATTTTCTCCCTGCAGCGGCAAGCAGAATCTCTGTGTTCTTCCCATGTTGCTTGGCCTTGCATCCACTGGGCATACACCTTCCTTTTTCACCTTATTTCCAAGAGGAGATTCCTTCTCAGCCACGTTGGCCTTCTGCCTCGCCTGCTTGACTTCCTGCATTTGGGAATTGTTGCTCCTGTGCCCTTAGGAGGTGTTGTTTAAAAGTGACCAGCACTGATGGGCCCCAGCACCTGCAAACACATTTTCCCAGAGGATCCTACTTACTAGTTCCCTGAGCAGCCTGAAGTCTGCTCTTCTCTTGGCCAGAGTTGAAGTTTTGCTGACATTTTTCCTCCTGTCAACAGAGATTTTAAACTCAATCACCTCATGGCCACTGTGGCCAAGAATGCTGCCAGTCTCCACTTCGCTCACAAGATCCATTCTGTTGACAAACAGCAGATCAAGGAGAGCGTCTTTCTGAGTTGGCTCTCTTAGGACCTGTTCCATAAAGTCATCCAGGATTTTTAGGATCTGGCCCTGGCTGTTTCAGCTGTGTGCTCCCAGTTAATTTATGACAAGTTGAAGTCCCTTGTAAGGATAAGAGCAGTTGACTTGGAAGTGT
>WEIV01012633.1:939-88460 GCA_013390005.1 Calyptomena viridis
TAAAAGCTGATGTTAATAATCATTGTAACTTCTGAATGATAAATTGCAGAAATAAAATGTGTCTTGAAATCTTACAATCTTTTATTTACTTATAATATCAAAATATGCATTTAAATCTCTCCATCTGTTCCAGAAACAAGGACTTGGAGAAAACATTGGCTCCCCACTGTGCATTTGCTCTGTCACAGCAGATAAAGGGAGGACAGTGTTCTAGTTCTTAGTGACACAGAACCCCAATATGATTTTAGGGTAAGCAGCAAGGGAATATTTCTAACAAAATATAATGTGACCTTCTGCTAAATGACCATGGGATACTGGCATAGATTTTAACATGGAAACTCACAAAGCATAGCTAAAGTAGAAGTAAATAGGTCAGCAGATGCTCCTTTAATGACTGTAATGTAGGTGTGAAGGGCTTTGATCCTTTCTACTGGCATTATTAGAAATGAGATAACACAATGGTTTTTATTTTTTCAATAAAACATCAGAGACAGGAGAGGGTTTTTTCAATGCCAGAGCAAAGGAAGAGTCCTGCAGCTGTCACCTTCTCTCTCTGGTTGAGTGTAGCATCTGGTATAGGAAAAGGCACCGCATTTTCATTTTTTAGTTCCAGGAAGTTATTTTTTGGGTGTATAGTTTTCAGCTTTGTAGAAACCTTTACATCCATACATTATAATAAAACTCTATTCTCATTCTTTGCTTGACAATTTTCAACAGTTGACTGCTGAAATATAGAAATCTGCTTTTTCTGACAGTGTTGTCTAGCAAGCACACGTTTCCAAATTGCCTTGCTGACTTGGCAGGCATCACATTTCCTCTGGCCATTCATTAACACCTCAGATACAACTGTAGAATACAGCAGTCTTTCAAATAACTGCATGATTATTTTACAGTACTTATTCTTTCTATTTTGACTCTCACTAGGCCAACATATGGGCTCTGATAAATAGCTTCAATGGATGTATAATGCTACCTCAGTGCATGAAAACATTTGATCAAACTGATTTCAGGCATCCAACTGTGGATGTTCTTTCCTCAGAATTACTTTAAAATGTAGCACTCACACAGTTTATTTATTCTGAAATAAATGATTAGTGGATTTATTTAAAGCAATATTTACTGTAAGCAGCCATGTATAAGAAATACAACATGTATAAGAAATACAACAAGAGGACCTCACCAAAGTCCCTTTCTACTGTCATTTTATATGTTCTTGGTCTGCTGAACTGACTTGTTAAATGTATAATCTTCGCTTGTACCTGAAGATAATGTGATTGGTTAACTTTAAATGGTGTTCCAGTTTCCAGTGATATCTAAACACCATTTTGTGAGAATTGTTGAAATAGCTTAAGGATGACCTTATAAGCAAGAGTATATAACAGAGAATTATATTACAAAACCAATTTAGTAGCAAAAGCTCCATATTAGTTTACTATATTTGTCCATTCTAAAAATTCTTCAATAAGCAGCCAAGTTTCTGAAAGACATTCTACTAATTATAATAACTGTATCTCACAGCCTCAGCCCAAATCAAGAGACCACAACACCTCTAAGAACCAATTCAAATGACAAACTCTGTTCAGCAATGTTTTTCAGTTTCACAGTACAGCATGTTTGGTCTGAGTATTTTTTTTCAAACTGCTGTCAATTCATCTTTTTTTATACAATTCTCTTTTTGTTATGACAGAGTAAACTAATTCAAGAAAAGGCATAATTAGTCTCATTCTACTGTATCAGAAAGCATGGCCCGTGACCACACTGCTAAAGAATTGGGACTGTCCAGACTAGAGAAGAGACAAGTAGTGGAGGTAAGGATGTCTTTAAACACATCCTTCCTCCTGCAAAGAGGAAAGGAATAATCTATTTTCCATGCTTACTGTTATAGTAGAACAGGAAGTAATAGGCACAAATTCCATTTAGAGAGGCTTAAATCAGAAAAAGTTTGCCAACAGTAGGGCTGATGAAGTACTGGAAGAGGTTTCCCAAGAGACTATGGAACTATCTCTGAACACATAAGAACAAAGTGGACAGACTTCACATAGCACTGCTATGGATCTGGATTTGAACCTACTAAAAGTAGCACTTTTAGTATCACTTAGTTGTCATTTTAACACTGCATGCAGATCTCTTAGCCAAGTCATGCCAGTGCATCTAATATTAAATTTACATTGGATTAATATTGTAAGGATACTTTATTATTACAATTTCATTACTCTATCCATCAGAATAAGCAGAAATTCTGTGAGGATTATTTCATGTTTGTGTGGCATTCTGGAAATGCAGAAGTAATATAGTGTCACCAGATTGTTGATAAATTATTAAAATTGTCTTTCTATCTTGCATCTCTGAATATATTGCAAATTTTTCATCTTTCAGTATCTTCATTCTCTGTGTGCTAAAGAACAATTCACTTCTCACTTTCCTGTATCACACCCTAGTGAATACTTTTACTGAGCATAAAAAGCAGAGTGGCTAGGAGAGGAATACTGAAAGTAACATATGTTGTGTCAGCCTTTATTTCCCTGGGCTGATTTTCCTGGACAGAGTAAGCAGTAGCAGGAATCCCACCCAGAGCTTCTGCATAGATGTTACCAGTGACTAAAGCAGAATATGCATGTCATTAAATAGAGCTATTTCTAAGAGTCTGGGGAGGTAAGTAGAATCATGCAGAGACAGCTCTGTAACTTTAATGGTAAATCTCCCTGCAGTTGCACTGCCACAGGGCAGGCCAGTAGAAGTATTTGTTCATCCACTCTTCAATTTTTGCAGTACAAATCCATGCTATTTATGTGGCCTTGCACAAGAACATTACAAATATGTGGCAGAGCTGACTCGGTGCTAAAGTTTCAACACTAAGATGAACATGTGAGTTAACACATTGGTTGTGAGAGGTCTCACTGTGTTTCACTTACACACGATAAAGGAGAAATGGATATGGAAGACAACTGAGAATATCAAGGAATAGTGCAGTCATCCTTACCATCTGGATAAATATACCTTAATCAGCTACAGCAGAGGGAAATCATTGCTGTCTCAGGAAGATAAAAATATGATATTTGTGCTGAACTACCATTTAATGACTTAATGTGCAGCAGCTCCCTGAGAAGCAAAGTAGGAATAAGATTTCTACTAAAAGCACAGATACAGTGATGAGAGTCACATAAATATCTATCTAGTGAGAATCTCCCTATGCCACTGTCAAAATCCTCTGTTTAACATTTCTGTTTCACATGTTGGGTGCACAGCTAAATGCAGTTCAGGACTCAAGCAATGTTAAACGATAACTCAAGGTTGTGTTTCAGGAAAATTGAATGCTTTCTGGATTTAACCTAGTTTCTTAATGTGAAGATGTTTATTTGATCCATCTGTATCTTCCTATATTTTATATGTCCTTGCCAATAGTTTTTGAATTTGGTGATCAGTCAAAGAAATTTCGCAGATTGCCTAATAGTATGTCTGTCATGTGCTCTGAAAATAGGTGGTCAGAGAGAGGTGATATCACAGGCATTTCACATGAGGGGTAATTTATGAAAATCCCATCTGTGGGAGAAAGTTCGATAGGTGATTGCAGTTCATTACATGTCAGGGAAGCCAGTCATAAGACAAAAGGAAATCAGGCTTTATTAGTTTTGCTAATCACAGAACAGAAATATCTAGAAAGTTAAAATTGGAATCCAGGCAAACACAAGTGTTTCTGTGATACTGAATGATGTCACAGTGCAGCACAGTAAAAGCTGTGCATGCCATTTTCAGTGTCTGATTGGCCTTGACAGTAATAATACCATTTACAGCACTTTATTCTTCCAAAGCCCATTACCACCACTAATTAATTCTTAGAATACCCCTGAGGGGTGCCAGTTGGAAGATAAGTTGGAGTATTACTGTTTTAATTCTGGAAACACTGAAACAGATCACTGAGCAGTGATAATGCTTGAAATAGAATTCAAGTAAAAACTCTCAATCTAGTGGCAAACTAAGACCCTGCTGAAGATGAAAATTTGCTGCTACACTTTAAATGTAAAGATAATCAAAGATAATAGTAGTTTGTAAAATATTTTTGTACCATTAGTGAGTGGGTATTAAAAAACATAATTACTATGGATGCATGAGTATGACACGGCTTGGAACTGATGCCAGGTCTGTACAAGTCATCAAATGTCAGCAGAAAGTTGTTCACTTCTGCAGTCAGTGTTAGGATATTCCATTCAAGTCATCAAAAGCCAACACTGATGAATAGTAAACAGTCTTCATTGTGGCTTATAGCAACAGGTAGCAGTAGAGTTTCTTTTCCATTTCTGTGCATATATATATATATAAGGTGCAGCTGGGAGTAAAAACTTTTATCCACTTGGTACTCTGCAGATTGCAAGTGAAACCACCTCATTCCCTCATATATCCAGTAGTTTCTCAAATCCACTTGACCCATGAGGGGTTAGTAAGCCAGCTAAACTTGCAAGAAATTTTTTACTACATATCAGTCTGCCACTACTCCCCCTCTTTGCCAGGGAGTGGAGGTCTTGAAGAAAATGAATGTATCTTTTAAAGAAAGCAGCTACTTATATCCCTAGGTTTTTCTATTGCCCGTCTTGTCTTGCTGTGATGTTTGTGCACACTTCTTGGTTTTTCCCAAAAGCTTCCTGAAACACAATGGAAATATTTAATTTTCTTCTCACTTTTTGTATTATTCTAAACTACTACTTTTGTAGTTTATTGTATGTACTACATAACATTCCTAAAGAAATAAACCTGACCTAACTGTATCTTTCCTAAGATATTTATTAAACAATAGCATCGAGAACTAGACATTTTAAATTAATTAATAATTTTAATGAAGGGTTCTTGACATTCTTAAATACAATCTTTATGTATATATAATCAAATCAAGTTAATGTCTTTACTTGCTCATATATATAGTAATTGTAGTTTTGCCCCGGCAATGTGGGGTGGCCTTTTATTCCACTGGATGTTGCAGGTTGTTTGTGTTCTGACACTTTATGCAGCTAAGCAAGTGTATAGAAAATCGAGGTTAATTAATTAGGTAGCAGTACAGAGCTTGTGTATCACTCACATTTTGTATTTCATATTTGTTTTTCCAGTGAATGCCATAACTCTACAGATAGAATAAAAGTGAGAGTATGGGATGAAGATGATGACATCAAATCTAGAGTAAAACAACATTTCAAAAAGGAATCAGATGACTTCCTTGGGCAAACAATCATTGAAGTAAGAACACTGAGTGGAGAAATGGATGTATGGTATAATTTAGGTATGATACTTACTGACTTCTTAAAACAATTTTAGGTAGAATGAGTGTCTGTAACTTTGGGACTTCATAACCAATAGCCTTCATAACCAATATACAACTTTTAAAATCTTAAATATTACAAGTTGATTTGAAAATGAAAGATACTTTTCTGATTTTGATCCAGAGTTCTGACAATTACAGAGAGCAGACTAATCCCAGTGATATCAAAGAAAAATATTTTATTTTAATGCAAAATTAAATCTGTGTAAGAAAAACATCATTTTAGAGTAGTCCCTTGACAGTAGGATTCTTATACCTCTACAAATATAATTTTTTATTATTCTCCACATTCATTTTATGACATATTTTACAAAATTATTTATTACCATTCTGGGCTCAATCATCTCTGTTTTTCACTGTATTTAGACCAGTGCTTCTTCATGAGATTTTCTTGCTTGAGTTTTCTATTCTATCCATGTCAAATGTGTTTACATTTGGAGTCATAAGCTGAAGACAGGCTACTGAAGTTCAAACTGCTCTCTTTTGTCAATGACCACACTTTCTTGTCTGGACAGTCTTTAAAAGTACCATTTTTTAAACCAGAAATAAATTAATGGGTCAGGGTCTCAGACTATATTTTTTCTATCTAAATCAAAGCAAAGAAGCACTTTAAAAGTTAATCTCCTATATTTGATCATAAAAATATGATATTAACATTTTTATTTAGGCTACCTGCTGTGTAAAAACTTTGAGTGAATTACATGATACAGTTTTCTGAAATTGTAAAGCATTTGTTTCCTAATTGACAGTTAATATTTCACTGTCCAGTGTTTTGTTTCCCAGTGACATATATTGATGTTTCAGGGAGCCATTTGATCTCTTATTGACAATGAATTTAAACTGTTGTAGTATTTCCTATCTATAATGAGATTTTTTTAAAAGGTAAGATAACAGGGTCATTAAGAATGCTAAATTTTATTCCTTCAAAAATTTCAAGAAATTGATTTTTATCATGCTGAACTGATTTTACTGGAAGCAGTTTAATAATAAAATTAAAAATCAATGTGCTCTGCAAAAGGAAGAATCTGGGATGAAAACCTTTCAGTAAGCATCAAAAAATATTGGTAAATGGATCATGATAATTGTTATTTTTTAAAAAGAATGGCATATTTTATTGTGATACATACACACATTGACATAACTGCACTATGTTACAATATACTGAAGGGGTGAAACACTCAAAACAGTTGGATTTGTTCCTGAAGGGCTGCTATTAATTGTACTGTTCATCACCACTCACATCAAAGCACTCTGTGAAAGAATTAAAGACTGTCTCAGTTACACTGCTAGAGTGGACTGGAAAAGTGCAAATTGGAGTCGAAGATCATCAGTAACCTCCACAATGAGTGACAGCAACTAATCAGATAGCATAAACAAAGTTCTTCACAGCATTTCTTCTGTGAGATTTAGCTTAGCTCTGTCCCTGAGTTCTGCTGAGAGCATCCTGAGTTTGTGTATTGGGTTTGCACTGCAAGGTTCTGATAGTGATGGGCTACAGGGGTGGCTACTGTGTGAGGCTGCCAGAAGCTTGCCCTGGGTCTGACACAATGACACAGCTCCAAGGTGGGCCTGCTGCTGGTCCAGGCTGAGCCCATCAGTGGCAGTAGCACCTCTGGAATAATGGATTTAAGAAGTTGGGAGGGCAGGAGATGACTGCACAACTCCTCCTGGAGAGAGGAGTGAGAATACATGTGAGGAACAGCTCTGCAGACACCCAGGTCAAGGAAGGAGGGAGAAGAGGTGCTCCAGGGGTGGGAACAGAGATTCCCCTGCAGACCATGATGAGGAAATCTGTCTCCCTGCAACCCATGGAGTCCACAGAGGAGCAGAGACCCACCTGCAGCCCCTGGAGAATACCACACCAGAGCAGGAGGCTGCCCAAAGGAGGCTGTGACCCTGTGGGAAACCCACCCTGAAGCAGGATCCCGGCAGGACCTGTGGCCCTGTGGAGAGAGGAGCCTGCATTTGAGCAGGACTTGGGATCCTGCACAGGACCCACCCTGGAGCAGCCTGTTCCTGAAGGGCTGCACCCTGGGGAAGGGACCCACCTGCAGCAGTTCACAAATAACTGCAGCCCATGGGAAGGATTTACATTTGGGAAGTTCTTGGAGGACTGTCTCCCATGGGACAGGGAGCTGGAGCAGGGGAAGACTGGGGAGTCCTCCACCTGAGGAGGAAGGAGTGGCAGGGAAAACATGTAATGAACTGACCACAGCCCCCGCTGCCACTGACAGAGAGAAGGTAGAAAAAACCAGGAGCAGAGTTAAGCCTGGGAAGCAGAGAGGGATGGGGGAAGGTGTGTTTTAAGATTTGGGTTTGTTTCATGTTATCTTACTCTGATTTAATTGGTAGCAAATTATTTTTCCCCAATTTGAGTCTGGTTTTGCCCATGAAAGTAATTGATGAGCAATCTCTTCTCGTCCTCTCAACCCAAGAGACTTTCATTGTATTTTGTCTCCTCTGTCCAGCTGAGGAGGGGAAGTGATACAGTGGCTTTGGTGGGCACCTGGCATCACACCAGGGTCAACCCACCACACTCAGTCCAGGTTGTTGCTAAAGTCTTCATAACTAAAGGAAAATAATAATATAATTAGTACAGACACCAAATAGAAAATTAAAATAATTTCTGTTGTAAGGGTAAAAGGACTAAATAAATTGCTATGCAGCCTGGTTTGAATATGGCAGATAAAATAAGAAAGATTCTTTACTCCACAGTTTGATATTCTGTTTCATGGCCTGAACCATGTGTGAGGTACTAAAAAATTGCTCCTTTAAAGTCTTATAAAGCAGGACTTCCTGGCTTTAAAAAACATTCTTATTAAACTAGGATGATTTATGAAAGGTTTTCACAAGCCATACATGAGTTCTTAGCAGTTACTAATGTATTATTTTTCTGTTCTTCAGAAAAGCGAACAGATAAATCAGCTGTCTCTGGTGCCATTAGACTGAAAATCAATGTTGAAATAGAAGGAGAGGAGAAAGTTGCTCCCTATCATGTGCAGTACACCTGTCTACATGAGGTATGTTGGAGAAGTTAAAGTATACTCTACAGAAATCGCTATTCACTTGTTGCATGGATAAGGAAAAAAGGCAACAGAACGTTAGAACACCTTAACAAATAACTGCTGCCATACCTCAGGACAAGTTTATTTTAGATTTTCTGTTTTGTATTGCTGATGGGATATTAGGTTCAGAAGCAAAGGCAGAACAAGTTAAGACCAACAGATCATTCCTGCCAGCAGGTGTTAGAAAATGAGAGACAGATAAGCTCTCCCTGTGCTGTGTTTTGATTTAGCACTTCGATGCTCCATATTTGCTTGCTAACATCAAGAATATACAAACATTTAGGTATATTACAAAAATACAGCTATTAATTTTAAAGGATTTCTTTCCTGCTACATTAACTCATATTTTGGAGAGAGTGAGAAAAGGCAAGAGAAGCACAGACAATATAAAATTTCATCTTCCTGTCATCTAGGTTGTCCACATTGGGAAAAATTCATCACTGATAAACCAGCGTGTCTTTTGAAAGATTTTCCATGTAATTGATTCCTCTTCCTTCAAACAGTGATCCATGTAGAAATTCTATTCTGAAAATACAAGTCATTTCTGAAAGCTGATAGTTAATATATGGATGAAAGTTCAGCACTAATATGTATCCACAAAATCTCATTCGTAAAATCAGGGCATTTGTGCTGATTTTGTCCTGATATTGCTGCTGTTTTGACCTGTGAAGTAAATGGCAACATTCTATTGCTTTAAGATAATCTGAGAGACAGCTTTGGGCTGATTAGTAAAACTGAAAGTATGTCAATGTTTTAGGGTTTTTTTAATCATTGAAAATAGAAAATAAAATCTTCTGCTCAGTTTGTGATACAGGAAACGCTATATAGTGAGTATCATACCATGATTTCATTCTTTAACAAGGGCATATAAGTAGAGAAATTTCTACACTATTTTATGTTGCAGTCTTTGTGTGCCAGTTAACTGACAGGACTTTATATCTAGAAGATAGAGCAATGCTCTGAATCACAAGCCTGCTGACTAATTTGTGCAAGTGTCCCAAAGAATAAATGAAAAAAAAAAAGATAATATATTGATGCCTATATAAGACTATATATAGGATGTATTTTCAGAACGCTACTTAAAAGCCAAAACTTCCTATTTGAAATATTTTTACCTTTAGAATCTATTCCATTACTTGACGGAAGTTAAATCTAATGGTGTTGTGAAAATCCCTGAAGTGAAGGGCGACGAAGCCTGGAAGGTGTACTTTGATGATGCTGCACAAGAAATTGTAGACGAATTTGCTATGCGCTATGGAATTGAATATATTTATCAAGCTATGACGTAAGTATTATCACATCTGGTTTTCTGCTTTACTATCAAGGATGTTTTTGAGAGAAGTGATGAGTTTCAAGGCTTCCTGGTTTCATTCTCCTCTTCCATTCCTGATTTAAAATTCTTGTTATCATTTTTTTCAATTTGATTCTCATTGAAGTGCTTCTCATCTGCAGTGGAATTAAGATACATTATAAATATTTTAGGAGCTGTTACTGGTAATGGAGTTCTTAATCCTTATGATACTGATATATAGCAAGGCTCAGAAGGACTTCCAGTGTTCCAGGTGGGACTGGGATAGCAGAACAAGGTTTCACAAGCTCTGTACTCTTTTCCAGGAGTACAGAAATCATCATAGAATGGCAGCAATATCTATAGTGAGCTTCCACAGTGTCAGTAAATAATTAATGCATACCATTTTTACCCATATTGAAACCCGTTGTTACATTGTCCCTTCTGAAGGAGTTGTCTGAACACTTTAGGACTTTGCATCATTTTTCTTACAGGCCTGGAGACACGAGAGCTCCCTCATGTATTCTCAGTTGTCCAGTAAAATGTTTGCTGATGAAAAGGACTATTCTCTGCTCCTACTGGAGCTGTAGGAAAGCAGAGGACTCCAAATGAGTCCTCTGAAGAAGAAACATAGGTTGGGTTTTTTTCCTATAGAAAGCTGATATAGAATTCTTAACCAGAACATGTCTCTCATTTTCTCCATCTCTTTACCTCCTGAAAAGTCTTATAATAAGTATGAAGGCACATAAACATGTGAAGTTTTCTTTTTATTGCAGGATATAATGACACCATCTGCTACTGCAATGAGCATGTCTTTCACTTTATATAGCCCTCTATGAATTATTGTACAGCTGATAGAAAGGCAGAGGATGTCTTTGTAATGTATACAATTTTATTACTTTTTCTTCAAGGACCTTGCACAGCATTGCACAGAATAATTTATTAAGCTTGACAGCTCCTGTATGGTATTATATATCTAAACTATGTAGGGAGGAATTCATGCACTGAGTTTCATGAATATTTTTGTTTTCATGTTTAGCTTTATCTTTGTCTTTATCATGTATGTTTTTACATCTTGATTATGTCCCTTATTAACTAGCCCAGTGTTATAGTTTTATAGCTTTATTTAAAATGGCACTTTTACCGAAATTTTAATGATAGAGTTGTTCCTGCTCTGTGTATCAAAATGAATTCAAGGTTTGATGAGAGATGAATTCTCAAGAGCTATTAGTGCCAAGGGAGGGCTGTTATTACTGATTTTAGGTAATAAAGGACTGATCTAGCCATTAGTATTTCCTCTTAACCAGTAGTTGGTTATCTCAGTACAACATGGCTGTGTTTCTGACAGAAAACCTTAACTGTAAAATTATTTTGAAGTTCCTTTTTCTTCATCTTTTGATGCATACCTGTAATGTGAAATATTCCAGAAAAATCTTGAAACTGGTTTTAGAAATTCAAATGTTGCAAAAGCCAGCATCGCAAATACAGCAATATGACTGATGTGAGTCTTTAAAAAGCTTTTTTACTTAACAATGTTAAAAAGGGACAGGTTATATTTTCATATAAAGAAGATGGTTTAATTTTATCTTAGTAAATACCATAACATGCAGATATTCATGAAAAGGAAGGAAATTTATTCTGAGCAACTAACCTGGAACTGGAGAAGTACTGCAACACATTTTTTGGGAATCCTTACTCAAAAAATTCTAACCAAGCCATTTTAAGTTAAATGACCTGCTTTACCTTGTCCTCTTTTTGTTCTTGCTTTCTTCTATACCTTTTCCACTGAATTTCCTTGCTGTTGATGATTGTAAGCCAGGTGTTTGAAGGCAGGTTTAATAAGAAAGTGAATCCAATATTGATAGTCACACGAAATAAAAGCTAAGATTTCATTGCTCCTGTAACCACAGCCTTTTAAATGTTGTTAATAATGAGCACTCCCTATTTGAGAGGCAAACCTCACCATGAGTAAGAGGACAAAATCACTAATGAATATAATCTCAAATAATACTTGGAGAAGAATATAAATTCATATACATCATTTTGCTTATTCACCTGCAGAACATCTCAGAGCATTCAGACTTCGGGGAGAAGAGTAGTGAAAAAAATAGATCTGTCATGAAGAATTTTCTTTTGGACTATTATCTATTGGTTTTATTTCTTTTTATGAAATCACCTTTTTCTTCTGGAACTGTTTTAGTGGCTGGAAGAGAATGTACAGCTTCTTAATTTGGAAAATGGAATTATCAGATTCCATTTGGTAACGAAGAGCTCCCACTGAAACAAAAGCAATTTTCTACCATACAACAGAAAGAGAATTTGAATGTAATCACTTTGCCCAAAGGAATATTGTGTAAGCATTTTTTGCTTGAGAATCTAGTTGCAGAGTACTTCTACTGCACGTCTCATGATAACATTGCAAATTAAAATGTTTGCATTTGTAAATGCAAAAATGACTGGTTTAATACCCCGTGATCCAGGCCCATGAGAGCATCCAGATGCTTCTTATGCATTTCATCAGGCTCACGTGACTATTAGGATGTAGCTATAGGTTTTCTTTTTGTCTGAATATAATTTTTTTTTTTAATTGGCTACTATATAAAGTTTCAGCACCACTTAATGATAGTCAGTTTTGACCCTTTTAAGTAGGGATAGATGGCATATGCTGGAATAGGAACATGCCATTCTGCATTTCTGAACATTGCATAAATCTGACTAAGCTTCCCTAAGACCCCTGTCTAGAAGAATTTGGCCTCCTGTTCCACTACAGCAACAAACAACCCCACTTGTCTATCATTTCTGGTTCATGGTGGTGGCTTTGTCATCTTCTTTGTGATCTTCTTAGTAAACCTTGATGATTTGTTTGTGGCTCTCAATATTTATTTTTATGTATTTCTGTAGGGCATATAAATAATATTTCAAAAATAGTTTTCATTTTCCAAATACCCTGAGTATATTCATACTGAACTGTAGGTATCAACCCAAAAGACATCACATAGGTGGTTACTTGTCTGCCCTAGTCTTCATCCCCAGTGAGACCTTTCTCATCAAACTTATAAGAGAATTAATTCAAGCATGATTGCACCTGTTGCTGGAAATAGAATCATTCACATTTTTATGAGAATAAGTGTAGACAGGTTCTCCCTAAAGATGCCCACTTGGAACAGGTGTCTTATTCTCAAAATACAGATTACAACTGATTTTAAGTTATTCAGATGTGGAATTCATGTGAATAGAAGAACAACCATTGACTCAAAACCAAAATACAACAAAAAGCCTACTTTAGTTGCAGTAATTGCAGCTTTTTGAAGTCTTGACTTTATAGATTCCATAATCCACTCCTTTTTCTTGTGATTTTTATATTCCTCCACTCCTCATGAAATCTGTATTAGGAAAAGAAATGAAAGACAGTTACAACCATTTTTTTTTGTGATTAATAGCAGCCAGATAGATGCTGTTAGCTACATGAATGGTATGTGTAACTTCAAGAAATAGAAGCACGTATGTGTGAGACGATAGGAGAGAAAATAAATATCATAGAAAGCAGGAAAAAAAGCAGGAAAACGAGTGCAGTGATCCATCTGACATTTATTTTGATGACTGCAGTAATTGAAGGCAATTTATGCTGTAAGTGGAATGTCTTGAATCATGCTGAACCTTTATTTACCTACATATATTAAGTTACTTCGCCACTATCAAGAAAAAATAACTTTTTTTCCTCTCATTTGTCTTTGCATGTAATTTGTTTCTCTTTAAAAGGCAAAAATCAGAGCACATATCAAAACAGTGTTCGACTAAACACTGAATTTATACATAACATCAGCAACCTGGATTTACTGTGTAATGGAGTCAAGTGCATTAAAAGCTCTATTAAAGTCTTTATTTCCACCACAGGTAGAACCTAATGCTTGTCAACCAGCGACATAGCTCTCATTCCAGCAGGTTAATGGGCACTAACTATGTCATCTTGTTCTCCTGCTAGTCTTCAATTAATGTGGTGGCATTGCAAAAAGCACACAAATTGCCCATTAAAGTAATTTTTTATTGATAGCATTTGCTTACTGATGAGCACAGGACATCAATTTGCCTTCTTTCTTCACCAATTCACAGTAGCAGAAATACCAGAAGAATCACAGACACTGCAAGTTGGTCAAGAAATTTCATAATAGAAAAGTTGTAGCAAGCAGGCCTGGTTTTGGACATGACTCCATCTTAAACAATGCAATTTTAGTCTAAGAAGTGAGACATAGCAATGTTTGCTGTGACATCTGGTGCCCACTAGAAATTGTTAATAACTCATGTTATTTACTGCTGTTTTCAAAGACCTACAAAAACAAAGGAAGGGGGTTCCTTTGAAGCAGAAGGAAGTCAGGTGGCTGATAACTTGAATTATCAGCACTCTCAAAGTCATGAACCGTGGTATACTTAATAGGTTCTGTGAACTTTAGAGATTTTAATTAAATGAATGAAAGGAACAAAAGTCTGTTGCTTGATAAAGGTGCTTTATCATCATTTTCACTAACCACATTACAGGTGAAGCAGTGCAGTAATACAATAAGGAGATAAACAAACCAAAAGGTTTGAATTTTCCTCAGGACAAATTGGTGCAATTTGGGTCTATTTTCAATGTAAAAGCTCAATACAGGTCATGGGTAGCTCAATGTGAAATGGGCACAAGAATCTGTAGAAGACACTTCGCTGAATTTAAAATACTGACCCAAACTATTTTTTCCATGATCTGTCACATTCCCTGAAGGCAATTGATAGACCTCAGGTAGGGCTGCTGCTGACTTTTGCCTGTCTCCTCCCTCAGCACAGCATATGATACAGGTATGACTCAAAGGCCAGTGGGGTTATTAGTACCTTCTTACCTCCACATTGGGGTTGCTCATGCACTAAGGACCTTTTGGTCCACTAGAAAATTTATGGAAATTAAAGGTCATCAGTAAAAGCATATATTAATTATTTCGGTGTTAAATTTTTGAAAAATAGTTCTGATCATTTCTACATCTATTTCTCAAAATGCATGTGATTAATAGATCAGGAGAGATTTCTATTAATTTTAAAGGTTACCTGTTCTTGTGAGAATCACCTGACATCACTATTGTATTTTATTACAAAGGAAATTATTGTCCTTCTACTTGACAGATAATATGACATAAAAGGAAAGGTTTTCCTAAGGGATAGAGAGCTGTGTTGTGTTTTTGTCGGATTCATATGGCAGTATTTAAAAGCACTTCTGGAAAATATCGGCAATGAATAAAAGATTTGGTAATATTATCCCATGAGCACATAGCTGGGAATGCTAAATTCTAGTCCTGGCCCAAGTGATTGATTTGCTGTGTAGATTTGAGCAGTTTCTCTGTTTTGTAAAATGGAGATCAACCTTACAGGAAGGCTGAGAAATGCTTGCAAAGCATTTTGAACATGACTGCCATGATACAAGTTTTAAGTATCAATATATATCACCACATTGGAGAAAGACTGTGTGATGTACACACCCAGCTTGAAAATACTTTAGAGAGTCTAATCCTAGGGAAAGTTTGCAAAGTGGGTCTCCTGGCTTGTCCTGGAAAGGCTGCAAATACAGAGAGACCACACATATGAGGGCTGTAGCCTTAGAATCTCTTTAATATGAGTCTGCCTCTCTTGCCTCCCATCTCCAGTTGGATCTCACCTTTTCCAGTTTTTTTGCTTGGTCATGTAAACTAGAAAATCCAGCATATATTTAGATCCTCAAACTAGTTTTGGAGTGGGATTAAGGGCTCCATTCATCCCAGTATCCACTCCTGTTGAAATCTTATGATCTTAATATTTCACAGATTTTGAATGATACTTTATAGTAGCAAACATGAATATATGCTGGGATTTTCTTTAGGTATTACTACATGCATAATTAATAACTTGGTTTTTTCTTGGGAATTATGATTTAAATTATAAATGGATTTATCCTGAATGAAAAGTGCAAGAGTTAGAAAATTACAATTATTGGAGTTTTCCTGCCAATTACTTTTCAATTACAGCCTCGATTGGTATACATCTCTTGTGTTGGGGTTTTTTTTAGAAAAAAAATTACAAAAAATACTTTAATTTATGGATTACACACATGCTGTGAGCTCTCACTGGTAATTAAAACCCGCTTTCCATATAGAGCACTGCAAAACTTTTCTCCTGTATTGAACACAGTAATCATGTAAGTGTAGCAATACGTCAATTTGTTCAGCATCAGATTTATTTTACCTTGCTACAAGTAGCTGATTCTATTTCAAATCTTTTGCCAGGTTCTGTAGCCTATTTCATTGACTAGGGTGTTTGAGGAGAGCAGTTTGGTCAATAATTTTATGATGTCTCTGATATCTAGATATGGAGTGGATATCACATACATTAATGAAGCCGGATTCCTGAGCCTGGGCACTCAGGGAGTTTGAGCATTTTCTTTGTTAACACATCCACAACCTGATGCAGATTTCTAAAGTAGACTTTACAACTGAGATGTCTCCTTTGCCAAGTAAATTAAAGTGCTGAAGAGTGCTTGGTTTGGGGTGGTGTGAGGTCCTCACAGCCCAGGGCCTTTTTAGGCCCATTTCTGGATCTGTAGATGAGCAGCTGTAGTGAAAGTCTGTGAACTGAGAGGGAAGTACTGGAAAAGCAGAAATGAGTGAGACTTTATGTGATGCCACCTTCTGAATCCCTCCATTCCCCCTAACTTCCCTTTTTAAAACTATAGCCTAACAGAACAAGTATGAGTTGTTTGACAGGTGTGAAATTGCAGTCACCCCAGAGGTTATGAAAAAGGCATCCACAAATACACGGACGCGTCTGCAAATATACTAAGTCAGTGACGTGGGAGACCCTAGAAAAGATACTATTGTCTCTTCAGCCAAATGAAGTTTCTGCAGCCCTGGAACATCAGAAAGCAGAAATATGATGAACAGAGTCAGCCACAAGGGCAAAGTGAAGCAATTTAGAGAACTGCTGAGTTAATAAGAGGGTATTGGAAGAACAGTGCAGGTAGAGTAAATCTGTGCAGGCCTGCAAGGAAATATGAAGCACTCTTTTTAACTTTAGGAACAGGAATCCAAATACAAGATGAAAATAATCTTGAATGGTGTCTTGAAAGATGATTTGGGCAGTGACAGCCCAAAGTGTACTTGGCTGAAGTTCAGCAGGATGGAGATCAGTTGCCCCTTGTGTTAATAGTTTCCTTGGAAGGGCGTTAGTGCCCAGGTGGTTCAGGCCCAGCACACTGCTGTGCCTTATGCTCCTGAGGAGGAACACGAGACAGGAGCCAGAGACTCCAGCTAAGAGGAGCATGTGGCCAAGTCAGGACCTTCACTCATACAGAGAGCTCCAAAGTGACTGGAGTTTCTTTATCCTTTTCTCTTTAACTGTGCACCCATTTTCACCACCATCTTCTGTACCTATTCCCCCTCACTCTCTTTCCTTCCTGTGTACATTTACTCTTTTTCCCCTTATCTCCCTCTCAGTTCTGCTTAACTATAAATCCTGAAATTAGGAATTTGTGTTTGCAGTGATGATGTTCTCTCTCCTTGTGTGCTAGATCTTTCAATCATCTCGTATCTCTCGTGTTTTCTTGAATTATAAACTCTTTGTATGCTGCAAGCAGGCATCTCCTCCTGTGTTAAACAAGTAAACAGTGTTGCCACATTGCAACTCTGGTTTTGGCTGCTTTGAGTTTAACAGACTGATTATCAAAATTTTATTAGCCTAAAGTTATGGACTAAATCAAAGTGAACCCAGAAGTTGTTTGCTGCCTCATCTTTCATTAATAATGTAGCCTAAAATAAAAGCCACACTAAAATCCTAGTTTGAAACATTTGTTGGCAAAAATTAATTCCTTTTTCACTATAGATCTCTCTACTTTTTATGATGATAAGTTTGTGTTTTGTTTTGAGTTTTGATTTAATAATGAATGTTTTGCTTAATAGTGATTAAGAAAGTTAAAGCATGTTTTTGTGTTTAGAATTAATAGAGTAAGCACTAAATGTGAATCTGATGTAGTCAATTTGAAAATATCAATGTGCAAAAAGCGGCAATTATAGCAAACATGTTAGAATTTTCCTCGTATGCATCTGCACAATTTTCTATGAGGTAGCTTGGAAGTTACATCATTAGAGCTGAAAAGAAGTTGTTGTGAGAGAACGAACAGATTTCTTACCATCTTTAATAACTGTTGGTTTGTTTGAATTGCAGGCACTTTTCCTGTCTATCTTCTAAGTATATGTGTCCTGGTGTTCCAGCAGTTATGAGTACATTGTTGGCCAATATAAATGCTTTCTATGCCCATACCACAGCAGCAACTAATGTATCTGCCTCAGATCGCTTTGCTGCTACTAACTTTGGGGTAAGTAGACTTTCTTTTTTAATAGAATTTTGGTCCTCCTTTTTTTTTTTCTAATATATATCATATTAACTTCTATATTCAAAAACTTTTATAAAGGTTGTCATTTTAAACAGTAGGAGTTGCAGTTAGCTTTTGAAAATTTTCCCTTGAGTCCTTACAATCAACTGTTATAAAAGCTAAAGAAGATGCTCCTCAGTTCCTTGTACAGTGACATGTGAGGCATGGAGGGTACAAAGCACAGGCATACATACAGAGTACTAAAATCTTCAACAGTCTGGTTTTAGATTTATTGCAGTGGGGCTTGCAAACTGCCAACTGCATTATACCAAGTACAGGTTGCAATTGCTTTCTTGGGCTGTGTTACCAGTGAACTTGAATTAGCCTAATGGATCCAGCCATAAATGATGTTCTTCTTCTAACAAGAACCTATAATGGTGGTCTCTTATTTTTGCTGAAATGATGGTGCATTGTCCAAGTCCTGGATTTAGGTATCAGGAACTTTAGGAGGAATACTAGAAGTCCTCACATATAAATTTACTCAGGGCTCGGTCTTTAATTTGGAGACAGCTTGTTCTTGAACTGGAACCTTATCTCCTGCTGCTAGAGGTTTCTTTTGGATGAGGAATATTAACTTGACTCCTCCACTTTAAAGGAAAACATTTTATGGTCAAAAATCAATATTAGAACATTTAAGATTTAATTATTGCATTACTATGACAGCACAATATTTCTTCGCTCTTATTCTTATTTGAAAGCTGATTGATGGGGTTTTATGGAATGACTCTATACCATTGTTGAAACAAGGCTTCTCTTTCAATGTTCATGCTTTGTAAGACCTTTGAGGATGAAACTTTTGAAATTTAGAATGTTTCTGCTGGATTTTTTATCCTTTTTTTTCCATTTTTCTAATGATCAGAAGTACTTTTATCCTCAGATTGGACAGAGATTAAGTCCTTTCTCTGATGTTAATACCAGTAACTTTGACGCAATTCCAATCCAATTCATAGTTCAGCAAATGGTTTGAAAAAGAGTAGTAAGCATCACTAATAGAGATTTGGAGCTCTTTTTTCAAACAATTGACTTATAGGCAAATATTGGATTATTTTTCTCTCTTGGGTCAAAAGGCATTTGTTAGTGAATAGCCGCACATCATTCATCAAAAAGAACATCTCAAATTCAAGTCCTCAGGCTACAGCTGGGAATGATGTGGCTGACTGAATATTTCATACAGATTTATAACATGACAAAAAAGTTCCCTTTTGACCGATCCCTTAAGGGAACTGTGCCAAATGAGTGGCTCTTGGTGTAGGTTGGTACTCCACTGGTGAGAGACAGTGCACAAAGACCCTATTTTCACATTACTGCCGGTGGTATTTGAGGGATCGTGTGGATGCAATCAGTGCATCCTGAGAGCTGTCAGACTTGGCTACTTCCAAAAGTCTGCTGTTTGCACATAGGCTGACGAGGATTTCTGCACAATTTTGTGCAGCAGACTATGGAATATGTTCTAACATGGTAATTAGGAACTCTCATTAGTATTACTTGAGAATGTCACAACTCAGCTGGATATCTCAGAGCAAAATATTTTCACTGCACCTTCATCTATCAAGATAACAAGTTAATCTCCACATTTGAAAGGGAGAATTATGAATGCATAGTATTAGTATTACTTAGCTGTTTCTGAAGTATAATTTTCAATCATACTTTTAGACCAAATTTTGCTGTAAATGAGCATCATTTCTTATTCATTAAAGGGAGGGGGAAGTGCTTTCTTCAAAAAATGTAAGCAATTGCAAGACAAATGCAAGTAAGGAAAATAGTTTATTAGAAAGTCTGTGTTACTTCACTAATGTATTGCACAGCTGCACAGTGTTTAATACATACCTGAGAAATCACAATTAGGATGGAAAGGGAAAATAAAGTGAAAAAGATGTGTCACCTGGCCTTGAAACAGATATTTCAAAACAGCAGTTGTATATGAAACTATGGAAAGCAATCTGATTTTCAAATAAATTAAGAGTGAAAAGAAGCTTTCTAAAGCCCCACTAATTACAGGAACCTGCAAATTCTAGTGCAACATATTCTTGTTTTCTTTTTCAGAGAGAAAAGTTCATAAAGCTACTGGATCAGTTGCACAATTCTCTGAGGATTGATTTGTCTAAATACAGGGTATGTACAATGTATTCTCTCTAGAGCTGACATGAGACTCCAAGTCCTTTGGAACAAAAAATTACAGAATATAAGCAGTTTAACAACAATATTTTTTCCATTTAAAAAAAAAAAAGAAAAAACAGAAAGAAAAACCCTAGTATTTTCTTTCCAAATGGTAAGAATGGGTCAAAGGATGAACAGACATTCAAGAAAGAGTATGAATCAAAAACTTCAGTTAAATTAGTCTATAACTAGACTATAACTCAAGTTAATTTATCTGGGGATTACATTCACTGACTCAGGTATTGCAAAATGCAGTTACTACTGTATTTATTCAAGAGTCTGACATCTTTGCTGCAATTTCTGTTCTAAGATCCTAGCAATGTTGAAAAACACTTGTCTGCATTTTTCTACATGACGAGAGTTCCAGTTTCATCTCTGCCTCGTGGAATCTCTTTCCACTGAGGTATTCTCCACAGCCAGCTCTTTAGGAAAGCATGCCCTGCATACCTGCTGGTTACCACATGGTTCTGAACTCCCTCTCCCCTTCCATTCCACTGCACCAGGAAAACTTGGGTCAATACATAAGCAGTTAGGGTTATCCTTTCAGCTTCTAGGAATGACAGGCTCCAAGTCAAGGATTGCTCTGTTCATCTGGCCTGCTTTCTAAAGCTGGAAGAGAAATGGAATATTTATTTAAAACAACCCCAAGGCATTAGAGGAAATAGAAGTTGCACATACTGTTTTTAAGACCTTGTCCTTTGTGCAGCGTTGTTCAACCTAAGATCTTTTAATTTTGAAGAATGCTAACCAGATAATATTGTAGCATGAGACTATTTGGCCAATGTTTAATTATTAGGAGCTCATTTAAATAACACTAGTTCTCATCAGTTTGCTTACCCAGAGATCATATCAAAAATTTTGTGTATTATTTGTTCAAGAAGTTTATTACTGCATTTATGACTACAAGTAATATATGTACCATAAAGAACCCATAAATTATTTTACTTTGCAGCAGTTCCTGGTCTTTTTTAGTATTTTTTTATTCATTTTTGGAAAGATAAAATTTTGAGTCATTCATATTACACATCCAGGAGCATCATCAAGTGTTCTTACTCATGTCAAAGGGATACTTGTCACTGACTTCCTCCCAGGCAGAATTTGGGTATCATGTGAATGCCTCTAATCCTTCCAAGCAACATCTTTGTTTTCCTAGAGGGTTTTTAACTAGTTCTTCAAGGATCTTACCTGTAACTACAATTTTGCATGATTCCTCTCTTCCTGATTCACCAGGATAATTTTCCTGCCAGCAATTCTGAAAGATTGCAAGACCTGAAATCGACTGTGGACCTGCTTACCAGCATTACTTTTTTTCGAATGAAGGTATTGTTCTTTATTTGCACAGTGACTCTAACTAAAAAAAATAAACCTGTTACCTTTCATTTTCCAAGACAATAATACTCTAATGAATACTCTTAATTAATCGCCTTCAGTTTTAATTCAAATCTTTCAGCTTACTGATGACCATTGAAGGAAAGTAATTTTATTCATAGTTTATATTAACCCATTATTTAAAAAAAATACAACCTGTATTTTGCTTTTTTAACAATTATTTTTACATCTCCTGAAGGAAACCAAAATTCATCTTTTTAATTAGTTTAAAATCAAGTCACATAAAGCAAATTCTGTTAAATTCCTTAGGAACCTGTGTCATAAAATAATGTTTTCTCAGTAATATGATAAAATCACAAGTCAAACAACAAAATAGATCTGATAACTCTGTTTTCCTTAGTCACTCCAAATGTTGATATCTAAGTGGTCAAGTAGTAAAATATTTTTGGAATTGAATGATACACACTGATGTGACTGAATGAAAAAAACAAAACACAAAACAACATTTGTCATAAAAGTATGTGATTTCATTGCATTAGGCACTACATAAAGAGAATTAAAATAATCCCTTAAGTTAAACTTTAATTTAATGTATCCTAAAGTGGGGGGGGAAAAGCTGAACCCTTTGCTTTAAAAATTAAAGTGCTATTTGGTTGATAATCAGAGGAAAGCACACAATTACATGGTTTAATTGTTTCCTGAATAATCAAAGAACCTTTAGGATGTAAACACTAAGATGTAAAGGTGTAAACCTTTGGGCACATATGCCTCCTTCATCGTGTGAATGATTTCATTCAAGTAAAACTTGTGTTGCAATCTGCTTGCCTAACATGTATATGTTTTAATGCTTCTTTGAACTAAGATCACCTTGCGTCAACAAAATTTTAAATCTTTTTTTTTTAATTTTATATTTCAACACTTTTCATCCTGTATTCACGTCTGTATTACAGAACTGCATTCAACAATTGAATTTTCTGTGTTCTAGCTAATTCTAACATTCTAACATTTGCAAAATATTTTATTAGGTCCTTGAATTGCAGAGCCCACCTCGAGCCAGTACTGTGGTGAAAGACTGTGTAAGAGCCTGCCTGGACTCAACTTATAAATACATTTTTGACAATTGTTATGATCTCTACTCCCAATTAGTGGATCAGGTAAGGTCCATATGAACTTGTTTCATGCTGCTGCTCATTCATTATTGTTAGTTTATGTTAACTAAATAGAAAACCTTCTGATGCTCCTTCATATCGAAACACTCAGGTTATTTTCATTTTATTAATGCATGGAGGAGAAATATATTATAAATATACCCACAGATAGCTATGAACTCTGAAATGTTTACCAAGCTGAGTTTCAAAATGATTATGTTAACCCATAATTTAATCATCACATCAGACATGACTGTAAAATTGTTCAGTAGTTTTAGGGAACATGACCTTAGATTGATTACTGTTCATTTAAGATCTACAACTGTAAAATAATTTTTAAAAATCTAATATTTCACTTCAGTGGCTTTAGAAGAAAATATTATAATTTGCTGAAAATTATATAGTGTCTTCCCAGCCTTATTCTTTAACACCTATGATGCCTACTTGGATCCAAGCTTTAGTAACTGTTTCAAGTAAGCAGAGAATAATTCTAAAGCATTTCTTAATATTCATCTGTAAGACTGAACTGTCAATACAAAATAATTATAACATTTATTGTATTCCAAATGTCATTCAAAATCCTTGAGAATGCTACTTTTTTTTCCTATAATATGGCCATTTTGTAAGTTCATTCTATAAGTAATGCTAAAATCAAGAGCTCTCTTAAAGGAGCATCACTACTTTGTCACTTTACCTCTTGTACCCTGTATTTGCTTTCTGGATGGTACACTGAAAAACTGATGTGAAGAAATTAGTGACTATTCCAGCCTTGAACGGGTTAATTAAGTTTTTTGGAAAATGCACATTTTCTGTGTAGTGTAGAATTAATAACAGTCACAATAATGATATAAGACATCAAATTTAATCTAAAAAGCACATTTCATTTGAATCTAAAATATTAACTTCTGTATTTCAGGAAAGGCAGTACAGGCTACTTTCAACTTTTATGAAATGAGAATTTATTTTCTAATATTGGATTCCTGTTATGTGACAAACTTATCTGTGGTTTTGAACATAAGAATTTCTCAGCAGCAGCAATAGGCACTGCACAGTCTTAGTACTCGTGTGTGTGTTTATCCTACAACAGATGATACTGTAAGCTGAGTAGGAGTAGAAATCAGTAGAAAGAGCAGCTTCAGGCATCACATCTATTTACGTCATCAACTGTTCTGTTTGCTTCCTAATGTTTACTCTGCAGCAATTGGATCTTGTCTGTTAAATATAATATGAAGTGTTGCTAGACTGGGTATTACATAAGTCTGCAGTTTATCAGCAGATTCTTGCCATTTTAGTAAACAGCTGAAAGTGAAGTAGTCTTACTTCTGCAAAGCATTGTAACACCTTCAAAAGCTTGTCTGTTTTCAAAAAATTCACTACTTTTTTCCTGTGAATTCATAAAATAGTTTAGCTTGTCTATTTTAAAAGATGATTTTAAAATGCAGGGATATTGTAGCCTTTCCATTTGGTAGAGAATGTAAAACACAAGTGATGGTTCTCTCCAAATTATTTCTTTTGAGGAGGACAGGTAATGTCATTTCTTTCACAAACCTCTACTTAATGATAGAGCAATGTGAATTCCTGAAATTTAAAAAAAAAAAATCCACAAGTATTCACTCAGTTGGAAAACTGAATGGACTGCATTTCACTGTATTTCTGTGCCTGTTGTGTTGTTTTCTTTCACCATATTTCCAGCAGGGATGATTTTATGTAGAAACTTTAAGCTGACAAATATCTACAGAATTACAATCATTAGCAAGTGCAAGAGACTTCAATGAAGATGTGCAAAAAACAAAATTTAAAATTAAGATTAATTAATTGCATTCAAAATAACTCATTGTTAACAGTAATCAAACAACAATCACATATGATCTTAATGCCAGACAGTAAAATTTTGTTTCACAGCAAGTGGGATACAATTCTGAGAAATATCACTTGTCTAACCTTAACAGAGAGATGAGTAAAATAATTACTACCTAAATTCTGCATCAGCTCTAGACTTGTGCAAGGAAACCATGTTCAGCAACTATCTCTTACAGTTTCCTTTCAGTGTATCTTCACATGCATTTGGTTTTAGGAACAGGTAAATATACAGCTTGTTCAAACCTGTAGCTCTGGAGGTTTTCCAGTGAATCTGGCCTGTACCAGTACCACTGTTGTAATAATGAAGCAGTAACCAATATGGTAATTAGCATTTCATTAGCTTTGTGTCCAAACCCCTTAGTCCGATTACATCACATTCCACCCTTAGGCCTTCATTACCCATTCTCTTGTCTGTGCTTACCTCCCCATCAGACGACACCCATTCTCTTCTCTGTGCTTACCTCCCCATCAGACGATACCCATTCTCTTATCTGTGCTTACCTCCCCATCGGACGACACCCATTCTCTTCTCTGTGCTTACCTCCCCATCAGACGACACCCATTCTCTTCTCTGTGCTTACCTCCCCATCGGACGAGGTCTCCTCCTCTCAGAGGGAGGAGAGGAGTTCATCCTGCTGTGGTGGTGCAGCACAGGGGGTTCCTGTTTCAGCTGCACAGCTGAGGTTTGACCTGTGAGTGCTGAGAAGCCCAAAGCCCCAAGAAGTGGTTCCGACATAGGTCACACCTGCTCTCCTCAGGGGACAGCCTGGCAGCTGCTGTCCTGCTCTGTGTCACTCGTGTGAACCACCCTCTGCATTGGCTTTTGTCTGCAACCTAAAACTCTCAGAGATGCCTGCCACTGTATTTCTAGAAAATATGTTTAATGTCTGAATGTGTGTAATTGTTTGACTTTGGGGGTGAAAAGAGAACAATGAATGATGAAACTGAGGGCGCCCAAGCTGGAGTTTTGGGGAATTTATCACTATTAGAAGCGCAACAAGTGAATCACAAAATAAGCTCAGCAGTCTCTCTTTTTATTGCTCTCTACCTTTGTGTCAGACAGGCAATCACTATTATAAAGCCAATGTCTTGCAGCAAAATATCACCCTGGGGAGCAGCGATTTTTCCTGGGGTGAACCATGACAAATGCTAACAGTATGTAAAAATATCATATTTCAGTTCCAGAATACAAAGAACAGCTGATGACAAAAAACAAATGACTACTGAAGACGGTAAAACATGAAATCTTGACAGTCTTACAGACATATATGTTACCATCCTCATTATTTGAGACAAAGCCCTCTGATGAGGACCTACCTAGCTCCTTAAGAACAGATGCAGTATTTTCTTTTCAATTAACACTGATCTGAGTGAAGTGCTTAGCTGCCCTATGTGGGAAAAAAAAATCTTGAAAAAGTAGTCTAAGAAGCAGTTTGGCAACTTTCTGACTCAATTTGCAGATATGTCACTGTTTCTGTTTTCTTAAGAAAACAAATTTTGAAATCCTGGCTGAAGCTCACAGTGACTGAAGTCCCTTCCATTAATTCTTTTTGCAGTCTACTGTAATGAGTGAAGCCAAGAAAATGCAGATCTCACTCTCTGCAGAGCTCTTTATCAGTACAAATAATTTCCTGACTGATAGCACCAGTGTACTGGAAAAGAACACTGGAATACTCTGTATTTGACAGCTGCTCAGCAGAAGAGGGTTGATACTCTACCTGATTTTCCAGGCCTTTGGTTTAGTCTGTTGCTCGGCTCAGTGTGTTGTACAGCAAAGCATGGTGCAGACCAAGAGATAACCAAAAAGTTCACTAGTTCTGGAGCCAGGTGTTTTACAGCTGTAGCAGCACAGTTCTCTTCCCTTGCAATGTATCTCTTAGTGCTATTTAACCTTAGGTCAGGTTGATAATGTACTGGTAATACCCCATGTTCTGGGAATTGGAGTTCCTGTATGACCAAGCTGATGGACCTCTGCTTTGAGAGCTGGCTCAGTTTTGCTGTACTCATCTGTGAGTCCATGGTCCCTTTTCCATTTGGGATTTGGGAACTCAAGCCACGTAACTGTTTGTACCTTTCTTCTGTAGTAGAAATTCCAAAAAAAAAAACTTGCCATAGAAACACTACAGTAATTGAAGCACAACGTATGTGATGTGTGATCTTCAAACACATTCCAAAGTATGAAGAGGGAAATAAAGTGCAGTAGCAAAAGCCGTTTCCCTTAGGGAGTCCTATTTTTCAGGCATGCAAATTTCAGTGTCAAGTAATACTTGTGAGGTACTTTGTTATATTTACATATTGTTTTAGATGCACTGAAAAGGTTCTAACTTCTTTAATTCTGGCATGCAGAGGGTACTTAGACACCTCTCCTTATGTTGTAGCATTGTGTTTGATGGGCAGCACGTTAACCACAGTAAGAGAAACATTTGATAAACTACTTTAGAGCAGAGCAGAGATTTTTGCTGTGATATTTCAAACCCTATTCTGAGAATTCTCTATCAAAGACCAATTCTTACAGATAAAATTGCTTCTTAGAAGCTTGTATAAGAACACTGGTTAGAAAGTCCAAGAGCTTGCAATAGGTGAAGGGCTCACCTGGGTCTTTCTCCATGTATTCCCTGCAGGAGCAGAACACTGTGGGGTAGGTGGGCAAATCAAAACCACAGTATCACCTGGCTGGCCACTCTGGGGGTTCTAGGTGTGTTACACTGTCCTGAATGGATAGACCAGTTAAATAAGCTCCTTTCACACACCAGTCCTCAAAGAAAAAGTCTGAAAATTCTTAATTAGAAATTATCCAAAAGAATTCTATCCCCCTTCAGTCGGTACTGGAGAAGAATAAATGAAATACAGTTGCCCGGAGAAGCTGTGGCTGCCCCATCCCTGGGAGTGCTCAGGGCCAGGTTGGATGGGGCTCTGAGCAAGCTGGTCCAGTGGAAGGTGTCCCAGCCCATGACACGAGAGTGGAACAAGATAATCTTTGAGGTCTCTTTTAACCCAAATCATTCTATGATTCTATGATGATTCTATGAATAGGGTTTCAGTTTCAAATAAGAAAATGGTTTTGGAGCAGCAACAGCACTGCTGAGGGAAATTCCTCACAGGTTTCAATGCATGTTGAGTGTCTGCAGATGGTTTCTGGCTTTAGCCTCTCTAAGTAAATGCTGTAAATTCATATTTTCATTATTTTACATACATAAAAATATTTTTTAAAGTTTTAAACTTTATATACAATTCTAAAAATAGGTATGTGTAATATATATCTATAGATGTGTATGTTTGGTATATAGTGCATCTTTTATATTCCCTAGAGATTCTTAATGTCTTCCAAATTAAGTAACATTAACTGGCAAGTTTAATAATACAGAAATACAGATAAAATTAATATTTCATCCTCTAAGACTGGTCTATAAAACTGCCCTCTGTAGCCTCATGCTAATCAGGGCTACTGCATTGGTTTCCATTCAGTTTCCACTCCATCATTCTTTACGTAGGAAACATGATATTCTGAAGCATAGTCTGGGGTATCAGACAGCAATAGATATGTTTCTGATATCATAGGATTGGATTTATCCAAGTCACACATGTGACTAATGTGTATTGATTACACAGAAAGTAACAAAATAAAAACAAAGCAATATAAACCCAGACATTCATCCTACAAACTGGTAAAATCAATGATGAGAAGTTGAAAAGCCCGTGTTCCTCAGACCAGCCTTTACAGTTTTGTCTCAGGGTAATACAGATGTAGATTTTAATGCTTCTTCACACTGTGCCTGCAATTGTTTTCTCCACCCTCAGCCAGCGTTCCAAAGTACAAAATATGTTTGCTTGTCAACAGTTTAGTCTTTTTTCTTCCTTAAGCTCAGAAAAATCCCTCTATATTTTGGGTTTTTTCTAATATCAAAATTCCAGCAACTAGTTTTGGTGGCTCTGTGCTGCATGATCCATTTTTTACATATATGAACTCAGGTGACTAGAAAATTAATACTAAAAGAAAATTGAGAAAAATATGGTTTAGTGCAAGTAAAGAGTTTATTTCCATACCTATCCTGTGAAAAATTGTCCTTACTCACTTCCTCTGTCTGCTTTTGATGACTTCTGTAACAAAAGACAGAGTTATAAATCACCTAGTTTGGATGTTACATTTAAGAAAACAGTACATAGAATCTGCAGTATCTCCTGTGTTTGTAAAACATAGGTTAATAATATGACTTCTCCTTAAAGATCCTTTTCTTGTAAGGTGTTTGCCACAACTCTAGAATGATCCCAAATCATTTGCTACAAGAAGTAGCAAAGTCAATTTACATGACCATATAAAAACCCTCATTGTCATGTCTTGATGGTAAGACATCATCTGGTATTATTATGTGTTTGATCTGCCAGCAGAAGCTTCTTAGGAATTTCACTGTTCTGCCTTTGGCCATTTAGTTATTGAGCTTTGAAGTACAGGATATCTCAAAGCATTTCATGGAAATGTGCATGTGGACAGCATTACCATCCCAAGTGATGTTACAGGAGATCAAGATATTTTAAGTAGTCTTCCCTAAGCAAAAAGAAGTACAAAAGAAAGTGTTTCTGCTAATTGGCAAACTTTCATTCATGTCAATATTATTGAAAGCTCCCTTGGTTACTGTAAGAGCAATCTGTGATTTTAGCTTGTTCAGTGCTGTACTGAACAAAAGCAACAGACAGGAAACCACAAAATCATTCTTTTTCAAAGTCAAGAATCACAAATAGCATCTGTTTAACTAATGATTTTGTTGTCTTGATATATTAAGAGTTTATGTTCCACTTGACCTTTTCAGTTGTGTTTTTTAAAAATTCTCAGTATTGTTATTCCCCTCTAAAATGATATTTAGCAGCTCCTATAACTTCTTACTGTATTGGTGCCAGTGTGGCACTAATTGGGTATATCGGGTATTTAGTTCATGTTTTCTACTGATAGTTTCTTTCTAATGGATGTAACTAGAGTGAAAAAAAGAAGGCAACTACTACCAAGATAAGCTTTTTCCCACTTAATAGACCATACAGTTAACTGTGTTTGTACTCCAGGAATTTTATGTGTAAGTTGTTGGAAGCATGTACTTTGCCTGTGTACAGTCTAATCCAATCTAATCTTGGCATTTCAAAAACCCTTTATACAACTTCTGCATAACCTGTAAATAAACTGTACCACATAGGTTCATATGGTATTATTTCCTAAAGTAAGGATACATGTCACTGAGAACTGGTTGGATATTGGACCAAATCACAGAATCAAAATATGAGCTATTATTATTTTATATTTATATAAAATCAGGATATATATTTTTTCATATTTTTGTTATATATTATTAACAAAACTAGAGCAGATAATTGGTTAGATTTTCAGTTTCTTGAGACCACAGCGAAGGAAAAACTTAACTTGCTCTCCCATTTAGTTAAGAGGGGATTCTTACTGACTGTTCACGACACACTGATGGTGAACCCATGACACCAAAGCTGACTTCAGCAAAGCAGTAAGGAAATTAAACTTCAGTGCCTGTAAAAGGTGTTTCATTTAATCACAAAAATGTTAAAATACAAGTATTATTGTATGATGCTGTGCTTCCATTCACTTTTTCTACACTCTTATGCAGTTTACTGTTCCTCTCAGTCATGTCAATAGAAACATTTTGAAGCCAAACAAACCTACATTACTGAAGTTTTTTAAAGGAAAATAGCTTGGTTTCAAGTTATTTTTTATTCCAAGATAGAACTTTCATCTGTTGTTTTTTCAACTCTGGAACTACTCAGTGTAATCAAAATTCCAATATTGTTTTACCTCATTATAATGGAACTGCACTGAGCTTGCAGGGTTGGAGAAGCATTTGGACAATTCTGTCAGACACAAGATATGATTTTTTGGGGCTGACCTGTGCAGGACCAGGAGTCAGACTCATTGACTCTTGTGGCTCCCTTCCAATTCAGGGTGTTCTAAAATTCTATAATGCTTTTATGAATGCATCTGTTGCCAGAAACCACATAAAAGAAATACCAATCCTGACAACAATAACAATGTAAAAATAGCTTCAATGATTCTGAGCATTTCTAACACACTAGTTAGATTTTAAGATTAAGAATGGAAATTACAACTGCTGGTATGGGCAGAGTATTCACTTTCATTTCAGGGCATACATTAACTACACCTGTTAATGGGATACTATTTTAAAAGTACCTTCTCTGAGGCTTTTGAAAAGATCATAGTGATTTTTAAGAGATTTCTGTTCCAGAGAATTTTTGTAGAAAGAGCCTCCTTGTGCAACTATCATTTTGTAAATTAGCTACTTTTTGCTGTCTATAGTAAAGACCAGAATTTCACATTCAGTGACTCACATTCAGTCATGAAAAGCTGTCTCAGCTACATGTCACTGCAGATTTTTATAGTTCCTGGATAAGATGCTGGGCTACATCTGAAGTGGCTTTGTCTTCTACAACTGCCTTTCAGTTGGTTAATTTAAATACACACTAGCTTCTGAGAGGAAGGAGGTTTATTAGTCATAAATCTTGAATATAGAAACAAGGTCTTCTAATAAAAATATAATGTACATGAGGGAAAGTCTTTGTGAGTGACATTAACACTCCAACGTTCATTTCTGGGTTGAAAAGCTCTCTCATTTGCATGTGTGGTTGTTAAGTGCCTGTGACACCAGGCCCACCATCCCTTGTACCTCCTTCTGATCTTTATTTGAGTTGCTTCAGACACCTGAAGTGGGACCATTTGTAGTTCAACTGAGTATGTAGCTGGGTGATTAATGATACTTTTCTAAAATATTCCACAGTGGCCACAAAACCAATTTCAATTAAGTGTTGTTGAAATTCCCTTTCTGCCATTTTAAATGCTGTTAATAGATAAAAGTTAATTGAGGTTAAAATAACATTTAATTAATTAACTATGAGACTAATACAGTGTCTATTCAGAAAGATACGAGGTCCATTGAAGTGGTCATATTTGGACTAGAAATGGAAAGTAGAGGGAATATGTGTTTAAATTTGCAGGAATCACAGGCATGTTTATTTTCTGACTCACTAATTGAGACCCCCTTTCTACCTCAGACAGGTGTGTAGAAGAGCATGTGCAAACATACCTCTTTGTGGCAGAAATTATTTGTGTGTGTATGTGTGTGTTCATACAGAGCTAAAAATATTTATTTTCATATTTGGGTCTGTGCAATGAAGTTATTTATTGGACATTTACAGGGAATAAGATCCTTCTATCAAGAACAGAACTGTAAAACAGTTTTGTCTAGGAAATTGCAGGCCAAGAATTCATAAATGAAAACTGTAGAGAAAAAATCTACCTGTAAATGCACATTTTAGTGAGATTAAAAAACATAAAATGTAAAATTCTCAATAAAATAAAGGTAAATTTGACTGCATAGCAGCTGTTAGGCCAAAAACCTTCAGTGTATAATTCAAAACAAAACATTACATACGCCTTGGCATTGATTTGTTTGGTCTTTCTGGTGTAGGGTATAAAAGTTCTGCCTCAACAGACAATTTTACTTGCACTCAGTTTCAGCACAACAAAGAATTTAAGAATGTATTTAATTAAAGTGTGGACATACACTAAAAATCAAGTCTTTATTGATCTTCTTTGCTGACATGACAGTCTTTGCACTATGTTTTCTAATATTTATCCCCAGCCAAGTACAGTCTTTCATACAATCCACTCTAAGTTGGATAGCCAGTCTTTGTCCAAATTTTCTGAAGGTTCTTAATAGGTCACTCTTCCCAGCCAAGTAATATTTTTTTAGGTGAAAATCCCATAGTATCTTCTCTAATTTGTCTAATAAAAATGTATTTAATTTTGTTTTAACAGAGTAAGAAACAAGAAATTCCTAAAGAAGAACAAGGACCAACGACAAAGAATTTGGATTTCTGGGCACAGCTTATTACTCTGATGGTCACCATTATAGATGAAGATAAAACAGCATATACACCAATCTTGAACCAGTAAGTAATTACCTCATAAAAATTAAGAATTATCAATTTATTTAATAAGGACAGGAAATACACCTGAATCAGTAGTTGTATTTTAAATAGAATCTAGCTAGAGGTTTTTATCCAGATTATAACATTGACATGGTTTGATAAAAACTTAATGATCTGATAATGGAAAGAGAATTTTTTGTTTTAGGAACATTAAAGACATATGGTATATGAACCATCCCAAAAGGTTAAGTAGCAAAATACTATGCAAGAGAACTAAATTGATAGAAGGGAAATTTCGGTGAAATAGTGTGATGGTGTTAATGTTATTCTAGTATCTTGGCACGTGTGATATTCAATTAATGTTGACTCTTTTAGGCATGATTTTTAGGGATTTATTTGTAAAGGAATAATGAACTTCACAAAAAAAACCATCTTCAAAATTATTATTGGATAAAGAGAAAGCCTAGCCAGACTGACTTGAAAATTTATAAAATGGAGAGCAACATCCTAGAGATGGAAGTTGACTTCTCCGAATTGAAGAGGTAACAGATGATGGAGGTACAATCAATAACCAAGACAAGTTAAATAACTTAAGGGTGACACACCAGTAGAAAACAGGGAGCCAATCAATAAACACAGGAGGGACAGAGCGCTGGGTTCTGACATCAAAATGTACACGAGTGCAAAGGAACATGTTTCACATATTACAGCTGGAGAAATGGAGGTAGCACTGATTGAAATGTGACATGATGGTGCCCTAAGGAAATATTTTAGCAGCTTTAGCTCTTTGGAGCTCTTTTACCTAGAGATTGTAGAAAGTCTGGGCACATTCTAACTGTGATGACTCATGCAAAAGTCAAAATTGAAACCTACATCTGTATTATGACTAAACAATTAATAGAGGTGTCTGCAATTGTATTGAACAGTCTGAAGGAGCAGGAATAAGTCCAGTTTTTCAGCCTAAATAGAGTAAATAGTGAAAAGCACTCTGTACCTAGAGATTTGCTTGTGTAAAAGGTACCATACTATTTATGGACCCACAATACAATTAACAGAGAAACCTCTTGGTGATAACCAGAGGTTGGAAGGTATTTAATTGCCTTTTGATTTCTTCCTTTGGTTTAAATAAATGAAGTATTGTTTCAGTCCTGGATAATAAGCATCTCTTTGTTCAACCATCTCCTGCACTGACCTTATTAAGGAATAAGTTCTTACCCTACAGAGGAAAGAAAATAATTTTCCTGTTTACTCCATTTCTACAGATTAGTGGAGAGTTCCTCCAGTAACAAAAGCTCAACTTTTTGTCTGTATAATGAATACACTTATTAGAAAACATTTAATTGAAACAAATACATATGTGTGTTTCATTTCAGTCTCTTCATTGAAATGAAACAAGTGTAATTGGGGGTTAATTATCCTAAAAATTGTTCTAGCTGTATTTTTATACAAATGTGAGGGAGAAAGTAAAGGCATAAAGAACAGAGTTCTTCTAAGGGGATTAGTAGGTTCCCTAAAGTACAGCTGAGTGGTTGTGTAAGATGTGAAAAGAGAATCAGGAGTGGACGGAATTGGGACAGATTAAGGGAGAGAGCTTGTGCCTTGTGACTTCTTTCCTATTTTCACTGTTGTTTTGTAAGTGGAAGAGTGAACACAGGGAATAACATGTCTTTAAGAAGTAGGAGACATCAGGAGCAAAAGATGAAGAGGCTGTGGATAGAAAAAAAATTGAAAAACTGTTCAGAGTTGCTTTGGATACATTTTTTAAAAGAGCTTCCCCCAACACAAAAGCAGCATGTAAAAACTGTTGAGCAAAAATGACAGACAGCCTCCTCCCCCTTACCTGAGAAAAGAAAATGGATTAAAATGGATGAAAAGGAAATAGAAATTGAATATATGAGAATATTGCAAAACTATGATTTCTTACGAGAAATACAGGGCCATGCAGTGTCACAGTGGAATATTCAGGCCTACATCCATTTGAAATCTATTTTAGAAATTAGGTAACTGAAGATCCCCAGGAGAGCTCCAAGCATTCTAATAGGCATTTTCCTAATTGTATAATATTGCTCAGAACTCTTTTCCTCAACCATTTTTGGAAACCCTATTTTTGTATCTATGTTAGAGGCAAAAATTATGCTGTGATAGAATAGTTTGAACAATATCAGATTATGAATCCAGATGAAACATGACATGATTGCCTCAGCAAGCATTGCAGCCACTGACAGACCATATCAGACCATCCAGTGGGAGTGTGGGGGCACCCTGAAGTTCTTAAATGATGAAAGAAACTCGACAAGTTTGAGGGCAAATCATGGTCAGGTATTTAAGCCTTAGAATTCTCATTCTAGTAGTTAAACAATGTAAAACGTGTTTGAAATCCGATTCACAAGGAAATCCAGGACTTCCTGGCACTTGTAAATATGCATTGCATGCACTGTGAGACAGGAGAAATTGCTATTAAAATAAAATACCTATTCTAATAAAAGGAACAACAAATCAAGAACAAAATTTTCAACTGAAACATGCTTGTGCATTCTGAAAGCAAGATCCAAATCTGTGCATCTGCACATCTTTTTTAAAAAGCTGTATTTATATAGTACATATACTGAGAATAAGCATGGCAGTTGTTATAGTGCAAATTTAAGGAACAAGACAGCTCTAGTGGGACTTTTAAATTTGTTCTTTACTTATCCGTAGATCTTTGCACTGTAATGCTCTGTTTTCTCTGTGATCACACTGTGTTCCACACACTCCCTCCCCATTCCACAGTACAGAAAGAAGTGGTACATGAAATCTGCAGGAGCAGGTTTCCTCATGCTTTGGGAGCTAGGATGTTTAATTAAACTTGTAAAGTTAAGGGTAGTAATTTATATTGAAGAAACAGTGCAATTGCAACTTGTGAGTCAGGGAGTCATGAAATATGCCAGTGGAAAAAAATTATGGAAGGAAGCAAAAAAGATCAGGATACACTGTGTCATGAATAGGACTATGTCAGTCTAACTCTAGAATGTTTCTTTGATGGTGGAAAGTGTATCTGATGTGTTTTGTTGTCTTAATTCAGGAATATTCCCCACTATCAATTACACTTAATTCTGTGGAAGCATATGAATATCACTTTCATTGAACTTGTGAACATTATCCTGTGTAACAAGGCTGTACTTGTTCTTTCACAATGCCCACTGTCATTTCCTCCCATAGCAGTGTATCGTGCACTGTAAGAACAGAGGAGTTATATAGACTCTATGAAGTATCTGTCCTGTCATTGTGCTTTCTTCAGGAAAAGGAAAGTTACTTGGTTAAAAATAAAACTTTCAATAGAGAGAGGATAGAGCACAAAAAGTAGTAATAAATGAACTCTTTGCTAACAGTTGAAATAGAATACATATTTTCCAAAATCAGATAGAACTTTTGTCAAGGGTTAGTGAAGCAGTGACCATGGCCAGCACTCTGCAGATGGTGTAATCGAACCTCTTGCTGCATGCACTGCACAAAAATGAATGTATTCACCCACCAGGACCAGTGAGATTTAGTACCTGGATGACATTGAACCAACCAAGTATGGAATATGAGCTATTCCAAAAAATATGTATCTGTGGTTCAGGGAATTTTATATTTTCAAAATGTAGCAGACTGAAGATTTGACAGCACAGATTAATAAAAAGCATTTTTAATTTTCATGGTAGGATTTTCTTAGTTCAGTATTATCTGGCATAAATGCTTTGGTGGTTTATTTATATTTTGCTTGTACATTGATTCTTTTCACTTTCATTTAATCCGAGTTCAATTTCATTCCATTGATCTGAGGCTTTATGTATAGCCCTTTGTTAGAACTACCAGTGAAAAGAGTTTTCACTAAATTTTATCTTAATTAAAATCAATGGAGAGAAGACATTCATAAGTGGCTGACTTCTATATGCAGTTTAATGTTTTTGGAAAGACATGGATGTGATCATGTATGGGCAACCTAACTGTTCTGGATAAATGGAATATTTACAGTATTGTTCTAAGAATGACTTAGAAATTGGGAAAATCATGGCCTATGGGACAGAAATAACTGTAGCAGGAGCAAAGAAAATGACTAACAGAGCACTCTCCTGGTCATCCTTTTGCTTCCCTGAGAAATGTGAAAATACTTGGCTTTTACAGAGTTTAGAAAGTTGCAATGTATAAAGCTTTGCATGGGAAATTTCTGTGATATTGTGCTGCTTAAGGACCAAATTCTGAAATAGTTTGCAAAAGAAAAGTCTTTTTATCTAAAAATAAGGTGATAAAATACAAATAATACAAGCTTCCTTCCTTACATAGGTGCTTTAGAATTTGACCTTTGGTTATCCCTTCCCTTTAATATGACAGCTGCTCCTGTTACCACTTATCTTCAGCGTGGAAGATATTGTGTGCTTCTGCAACGTGTTAAACTGTGTCAGCTTCTCACACACAGGAACACTGCAATACTTGTGTTAGTTACACAAGGCCCAAGACTATGACAGCTGTGCAATAACCATCAGTCTCTGTTAGAAGTACCAAACCCAGCCTTGCATTATGGCCACTTCTGCATTACAGTCAGAACGCAGTGTCAATATTAAATCAACTGTTAAATACTTCCTCAGAGCAACACTGTCGAAGTTCAAGTCTGGTGTTAAGAGAGCATTCAGACTGGACCAAAGGTGAAGAAATTAAGACAACTGAGATGCATTTCGGCTTTTGAAGAGGAATTAATTTTGTGCTAACAGAATTAACATAAAGTTCTTTAGTTGAGTAGCCATTAGCATGAAGAAGGCTCGGTGAACTGAGCTAGCAATTGCCTCCTATTAAAGTGACTGAGCTAATGAGCTGTTTAAGTACTTTTTCTTTGCAGATATGATCAGGGTCAAATGTGTCCCTAGAAAGAATACATTAATTAGATCATACTGCTACCACTTTAAAGTTGCACATAATTCACGTTCTTTCTTCATCAACAAGAGCTTTAAAAATTATTACAGAATATTTTCTGAATTTGATTAGTGTTTTAATAAAAGCTGAAAATACTTTGGATCAAATACTCTTCTAGTATAAAGTAGTGTAATAAATTCCAGACAAAAGCCACACAGCTCTGTGTATTTCCTCATCAATATTGCATTTCCTCATTTTCCGTGTTCCTGGTGAACTGTGAGTGCCTTCGTGTGGCTCTCACTGCACCCCTGTGGTGTAAACAACTGCTTTACCACTCAGAGGTTCTGTGATATATTTTCTGCTTTTCAACTGCCTGACCTGCCTTGGTTTGCTTCTGTGCCCAGAGAATGTCTCAGACCTGCATTAAGGACAGCCTTTTTTATAAAACAAGTAGCTCTCCTTTTTAATGTGACATAAAACATAGTGTCTATCACTGAAATGTCAGCTTTTGCTAGTAGTGAACAGTAAAGATGGTAGTTGAAAGATTAAAGCTTTTCTTTTACAAAGAATATGAAGCAGCTGGGATCTCAGACAAAGTTGTGGAAAAATACTTGATAACAGCAGAAAGTATCAAAAAAAGACTGTTTCTCAAAGATGACGTGAAGCATAAACCAAAACTAAAATTTTTAATCAAAATCTGCATTTCACTACCTTTTTATATTCTTTAGTGCTTTATCCATGCTTCAAGGTGGAAGATTTCAAACAGTGAATTGTATTCAACTAGTATAAACCAATATAGCTTGACAGAGAACTTCATTGTTTTCCAGTGTAATAAGGGAATTTAGGAAAGCTAAACATCTGAGCTAACTGTACCACGTTTTTCATAAGCCATTTGATTTATCTAAAGTTGAGGAGTCAACTGCAAGAGAGGTGTATATTTCTTAATTTAAAATGTCATGTGAAGGAATCTGGGCAACATTTAACTAATTACCTACATTAGGGAAGTTTTATTTGAAGATTGGGTGGTTTATATAATTGTATAAAATACAGTAAGTGCATACTAGAGGAATTATTTTGTGGAAGTATTTGCCTTTCTGCTGTGCAGCTGTAAGCATAATTTCTAGCAGCAGGAGAACTGATGTAATGTGATTGATTGCAGGTTCCCTCAAGAGCTGAACATGGGGAAAATCAGCGCTGAAATCATGTGGACTCTGTTTGCCCAGGATATGAAGTATGCTCTGGAAGGTAATTAGAACAAACTATTAATTATGCTAAAGAGTTCACCAAGACTCATTTCCACTGCAAGTGACACCTGGCATCAGAATTCTGTGTGTGGTAAGAGTTTTCTGGCATACTTGTTTAGGATGCTTCATAGGTTAATGAAAAAGAAGTGTTGTAAAGGGAAGAAATCATTGCACTGCAACTATATGAAGTTATCTGTGGAAGAAGGAAACTAAAGAACTGTAACTTGAAATGCTACTTCTTATTACCTAAATCTGACAAAAAATCACCAATGTCCCAAGAACCATAAATGTGCTTGCTGGAGAGCATTATACACACTTCATATACTGTGTTTAACCATGGCTAAAATATACATTTTTTTCTATATAACAGATAGTCTCCAACTAATACCTTCAAACCCATTCATTTAAATATGGTTATTGCAGACAACCAAGTAAAAATACCTGCATGAAACTGCCATTGTCTTTAGTCGTCTGCTACTAACTACAGAGCAAGTCTGACAGGAGTGCAAAAAAATATGAGGTTGGATTTAAAAAAATAATGCAATTCAGCAGGCATAAAAGATTAAAAAATTAATATTTGAGGATTCATTTCTATATTATTTTCTCCAGAATGTCTGATGCGATAATATGAGTATGGTGGTGCTTTGATGATATGGTAGATTATTGTGATGATAAAGAGAGAAAAGATGGGTAATTAGAACTGCTATTGATGGGAGAACTATTTTGTTCTTCTGCTCTTGTATTATTTTATTTTGTTAATTATGTTATTTGAATGTGGAACTTGCATACTACACACAGCAGAGGAAAAAGTTAGGAAGAGAATAGGGAAGGTAATTATATTGTGTAGAATGACAACAGAAGATATGAGAAATCTAAGATGTGAGTAGAAGAGATGTTCGAGCTAATGTTTGAAAGTGATGTTCTGTAGTCATGTCAGAGTGCATCAAAAGTACAAGTTTGAGACAGCTAATTTCAGGCAGGAGATCATCTTTGGAGAGTAATCAATGAAGCTTCCAAGAGCTGAGAAGCATAAAGACTGTGTGAAAGCCACTATTTTGCATTGTAACATATCACTGGTTACATCAGTGGAACAACCTCCTACCTACAACTATCAGAAAATTGATGTTCAGTGTTGTGATTGCATTTACAGAGTTAGCACAGATTACTAAGGATTTTTAATAGCCACTAATTGTCATGTTTTCATAACCTTGAATGTGTAGTTTAACTGCACACAGACATCCATCCCTGAGCACCCCAATGCTTGTAGTGCTTTAGCCATTGAACTATAAACGTTCTGTACTGCAACAAGATAATTCACAAAACAGTTCACTCTATTTGCTAAGTAGAGCGTGCTGATCACTCAAAAGGCGGCTTCAGATCAAGCCATGGTTTGGTTCTTGGTTGTAAAGAATAGAACCAAAAGCTCTTGAAGAAGAGTTAATTATACAGTATATTAAGTGTGGATGGTTGGGCTGAATCAGGAATTTAAAACAACTATTAATGTTAATATCAATCCAAATTCTGCAGAGAGATAAAGAATTCATTAGAAGGCACTTGACTTTTTATGTCTATTCCAGACTAGTCCCCAAATAAGGTCTCATCTCTGTGTTGCTGTGGATACTGTCTTTCTGAGGAGATTAAATGCCATTCTTGTCATTAGAAATTCTAAGTCACTCCCAGAATCAGTAGTGAAACAGTTCCTGTGCATAAACAATTATTAAAGGAAATTGAAGTGATTATAAATTATTATAAAGATACACAATTTCACCCTCTATAGTTTCATTCCTAAACGGGAACCTCAATAAATCTTGTCACAAAATATAGATCAGCATGCTGTTTCTCTCCCCAGCTTTGCTGATTTTAAAATCATTAATTTTTTCTATAGATATTCTACAAACTGAGTTTGATTCACTTGTTAACAGCCACAAATTTTTTCTTTGAATTCTACAAGATTAGAAGCAAGCTCTTAAATATGATCACAGTTGGTCCTCGTGGTTTTAATGGAGTTCATTAAAATGCATTGCATTCTGCTCTGCCACTCTCGCCTTCCAAGTTATTAACATAGGCTGCCATCTGTTCATACGTAGTGTCCAGGGCTGTGATTGCAATCTTTGACTGATCCAATTTAGTATTAATCTCCTGAAGCAGCATCTTTTGTGTTACAAAGTTGATTCCTTTCTGCATCCAACCAAGAAGCAATGAACTAGTCCAACAGTGTTTGCAAAAAGATTGCTTATACAACAAAGAAAGATTAAATTAGCTCATCCAAGATCCTGTTTCTGGTTTCACCCAACTAATGCATTCCCAAATATACCCAGCCACACCCACCAGTCTAAATTCAGGAAATAAGCATGTCATAATGCCACTCTCTAACAGAAGACCTACACTGGAGCATCCACATTCCATTCCTTTTCCCTGAGTGTGGTTTAGAATGGCTGTTCAGGCTCTGTCCTCTCCCTGTATCTGCTCTGGGGGTGTGTGGAGCTGCAGCTGCTGCTGGGCAGAATTGCTGCTCTCCAGCAGTGCTGCCACCTCCTCTTCAGTACAACCCAGCAACCCTGTGATCCAGCAGCATCACACCCCTCTGCCTTCTCTTCTCCCTTCATCCTTGCCCAGGACAGTCCAGCTAGGAGGCTGCTCTTTTGATCTAAGCAACTTGAGATTATTTTCATGTATAGATTTTGCATTGAGAAAGCGTCATGTTTTAGTTTGAGAACTGGCTTCATTATATTTGGTCCCTTTGAGGTTTTTTTCTTCTTCATGGGTTATTCATGAAGCATCAATGGTTTGCATGATAGATTATGATTATGCAATGTTGTTTGGCATTTAGTTTACATGAGCGTATTTGATCTTATAGGATGGTGATATTTTTATACTATCTGATCACCCAATTGTTCTGTATTTATGCTACAAACAAACAAGAACAAAGAGAGAATTTCACCAGCAATGCAAGTGATTTGTTATCGATGTCATATGGTAGAAAATCTTGTCCTTTACAAGTATGAAGATGCAAAGGTTAAAAGATGATGAGACAGTAATGGGCTGAAATTAGACATGCAATTGCCAAGTATCTTTTTTATTCTTTGTCCTCAGAAATGTCTTTTTCAGATCTTTCGGATCTCTAACTTTTGAATAGGTCAGATCAAGTGTCTGAAGCAATTCAGTCTGTTAGAAGGAGAACATCCTAATTGCTGTTATTATGATAATCTAATTTTGGTAGTAGCCAGAAGTCAAGAGCAGGATCAGGCCAGAAATTAATTAACTGCTGTGTAAATACAGCAATACACAGTCTCAGTCCTTCAAAGATTCTGAAAGCCTGATAAAAATGGAACAAGAAAGTCATTCCTCCATTTTGTATATTTAGAATAGGTTTGCTTTTCAAGTTTGCTGTTGTCCTCAATGCATAAGCAGATACCATTTTCCTGTTTCTCTAACAGATACTTCTTTCATAACAGAAATTGATAAAGTTATTTGAAAGAAAAGAGGCAGGTCCACGAGTTGATGCTGAGGACAGAGACAGCATAGAAAAAAAAAAACAAAAAAGGCTACTGCTGCCCAGAGAAAGGTCACACCATTTGTTGACAGATTTCAAGTCTTATTTGCACTCCAAATTTGCAATTTACAAAGCTACTCTTAAGATAGAACAGAGCTTTGGCTTAGAGTGAAGCTACAAAGTAGATTTTGGGGGGTGAGACTGAGATTTTGGAAAGGACAAAAAGGCAACATCCAGCAGAATGCAGGGTTTCATAGCTAACAAAATATGAGACCTTTTTATTTTAGCCAGTCTCATTTCTGCATTGGCACATTTGAACAAATGTATTCCATCCTCATTTTTTCAGAGACCTGAGGAATATGTAGTCCCATGGCAATTCAGAGAGTCTGTAAAGACAAAGACAAGGATATTACGGTTGGGGTTAAACTTTCCTTTGGCAGATAATAAGACAGAATGTTGACATGATTGGAGGAACAAGGGAGTCAGAGATGTTCTTTGGTCAGCACAGCAGACATTGATATTAATGACAGCAGCTACACACTGGACATCCTGGGGAGCTGAGCTTTAGGAGAATCCACACCTTTCCTGTGCAACACAGAGATCTCCAGGTTTGCCTAAAAAGCACTGTAGCCATTCCAAAAGGCAGTGTTTTGTTGGAGTTAATTAGACCCAGTAATTAAGACAGATGAAGTAGACAGAACTGTTCCCAGGGGCTGAGTTAATGCTTCTTCATGGCATCGTATTGTGCTGTAGCAATGTGTCATCTCACTTGGAACTTCCTCAGAGATCCCTAACATGGCACAACCTTGCACTTGAGGACATGCCCACTATATCTATAATTTCCTTGTTCTCTAACCCATTTGCTTCAATTTTACATAATCAGAGCAATAAGTACTACTGCAGTGCTTCCTAGTAGTAGTAGTAGTACTGCAGTACAAGTCTACAGTAATCTGAGTAAGTTAAAGTTTTTTATGTCTGTCTGTAGGTGTCTACATGGTGTCAGATACTACTATAAAAAGTGTAGTGCATCAGTGAATGCCTGACTTCATTTTTTAGTCTTAAATTTGTCACTCAATACTAGCAATGCATATTGTCCCATATATTTAATAATGAAAAGTCTGTCTTTGTTATTTTTTTAACCAGTGAATATTAATCTTGTTTTTAAACACTATTTTTAGCTCTTACCCAGGCAGTCATTTATTGTAAAACATTTGTGTATAAACTTTTCCTGAATATTGCCTGTGAACAAGACATTTTTTTTAGGTTTCTGTTACTTACACTAGTACTACCATGCTAGTAAGTTAAAAGACTGTAAATGGTGTTTTAAATGAACCCAAAATTGATCAATAATTATGGCTTATTTATAGCTCACATGGCCCTGTCACTTCCACAAACCAAGGAGTTGAAGGGGGAAGTGTTCTGTTTAGTTGGAGGGGTTGTACATCCCCTATAGCAGCAGGGGCAGGCAAGGCTTCCTCCATAGTTTATTAGGTATCTCAGCCCAAAAGAATATTTTGCTGCTTCTTTCTTCTTGTCCTTGGTCACTGTTCTTTACCAGGATGATGATACCACTTCATTGTAACTCACATTTTTACAAAGGCTAGAGTTATATCTTTTGTCTGAAGTAATTATATGACAGAAATGCAACTTTGCCCCCACAGAAAGTCCCTCAACGGACCTGCATTGTTTAGTGAAGTTCTGCATCTGATTGGGGAAAACTTTCATCCTTTTCCCTGTCTCTATCAGGTGGAGCTGCATAATGCTCACACAGTGGCAGTGAAACGTAGGTGCTGCACTTCCCTCTGCATTCTGTGAGCTAATCACCCAGTGAAGCCACTTACATTTTGGACTTATTTCCTTTGAGAAACAGTAGGCAATAAGAGCTTTCTTAAAACAAAATATTTTTATCAACTAGAATAAAACATTTGAGTAAAAGAAAATGAAAAATAACAAGCAACCTGCATGCTATTTTTACTCTTGCTCCTTCTTACTAAGACACTTCTTAAAAGCCTTCCTCACACAGCAGCTGTTCTCCTGGTCTCTGTTCATTAGGTTGAAGACTTTTACTTTCAAGATGGTTCCACTTCTGAAGATTCACTAGTGTTTTTTCTCCTACTGATGCCCATTATGGGCAAGTGGATTAGTTCTAAACTAAACATTTGATACTGGATCCAGCACCCCCAGGAGAATAGGATAAATCCATTAAAACTGCTTTTTTTCCACATTATCTTTTAATAAGCCTTAAGTGCAATTTGCTGGGTAAGAATTAGAGAACACCTCTGTGGTTTTGCCTTTCCAGGCAGAGGCAGATACAACCCAGGTAATTATTAAAGGGCAGCCTCACATTTATCTTGCTGCCTGACTCTTCCTGTCTTGTATTTCATTCTAGTAATTGCTTATAAAATGCTACCATGCCTATTTGGTGAGAGTTTGTGCTCACTCTGAGAAGTGAGCAGGTGAAGAGCAAAGAGTCAGGCCCAAATGTTCCCTTCATGGAAAGATATATTTTTAAAAACGAAACAATACGTAAATGGAAGAAACCTGTCATAAAAATTACATTCAAGATGCAAAGCTGAGTATTCAGTGAAGTTCCAGTGCTAGTAAAGCAGTCTGTTACCTTTTTTCTCTTTTCCATCCCAAATTCAACCATTATAATATCAAATCATAAAATCATGGAATGATACGTGTTTGAAAGGACATTAAAGATCATCTCATTCCAAACCCCAGCCACGGGCAGGGATGTCACTCACTAGACCAGGTTTCTTGGGACCCAATCCAACATGGCCTTGAATACTTCCAGGGATAGGGCATGTATTCTCTTTATTTTGCAATTTTTATACATATTAGTGGTTTATGAAAGCCTAATCAGTATAAATTGGATTCCTATATCAGCACTACTTTTCCTCTTTTATTACTTTCTGATTATGTGATTACTTTGAACAGATGTTGAAACTTCAGTACCAAGTATTTGAAATTTCTGTCATATTCTTCAGAACCAAGGCTTTAACCATTATCATAGATGTCATATCAGATAGGATGGACCATTTCTTCTGCTCCATTTATAGGTTCTATTTCCTTACAATTTCCATGGTCAATAAGTGCACAAAGCAAGAATCCCACTGAAAATAAAAAAGAACAATCCAGATTATTTCAGTCATTGGAAGCAAATGCTGATTGCCTTTTATAATCAATAGTAGCCGGATATATCCAGAGACAGCATTTTGTCTTTGTTTGTTCTTTGAATTATCTCTTCAGAATCATGGTATGTAAATTTCACCCAGGTGTGATATTGAAGGGCAAAATTTATACTGATCATATTAAATTACTTGCAGTCCTGACATTTTTCTTTGTCTTAGCAGCAAGCAGGATTGAGCAAGCCTGTACTTAATCACATTGCACATCTTGCATCTTGAATTGTCCTTTTGCTGATAACCCCTCTACTCCTCTGGAACTTTTCTGAAAGTATTTGGCTTTGGAAAGAGTCAATTGATGAGACTAATAGTAGTAAGTAATAAGGAGTGAAAATCAGGAGTAAAAAAGCAACAAAGTAATGTTAAGAAGATATGAAAATTAATTTGCCTATAGTAATTTGAAACACTTAGGCAATATAACATGAAAGGTAAAAAATGGCAAATGCAATGTCTTGAACAGAAGATAGGTTTGTTTGAAGCAGATTCACACATCTCTCATGATATTCCAAATTGCATGTCTTAGGTAGTGTATAACATTGGTATTTGATGCCCTTGAAGCTCCCATGAGGCATTAACCTCTCTAGGAAACCATGTACAGCTCTGCCTTTTCAGACTCCAAGCAGGTGACACTGAACTCTCTTGTACCTGCTGTGAAATGAGAAGCAAAGTAGAGCACTGTGAGCAAATGGCCTCTTGCTTTGAGAGCTCCTCCTTGAATAGAGAGGGCAATGTCATACCAGCTTTTAAAGTGATAAGTCAAGGATTGATTAACTCACTTCCACTGCAGGCAAAAAGACAGGAAAGAACATTAAATCCATTTTTCTGACCATTCAGAATAAGACAGTCTGCCTTCCTTCCTTGGTCTCTCTTAGGAAGGTACCTCTGCAGGTCATCTTGTTCACTGCCCCTGCCAAAGCAGGGTCAGCTGGAGCAGGTGACACAGAAAGTGTCCAGGTGGGCTTGGAATGTCTCCAGAGAGGGAGATTCCACAATCTCCCTGGGCAGCCTGTTCCAGTGCTCTGCCACTCTCAGTGTAAAGAAGTTCTTCCTCATGTTGAGGGAGAACTTTTTGTGGTTTAGTTTGTGGCCATTGCTCCTCTTCCTGTTGCTGGGCACCACTGAAAAGGGTCTGGCACCATCCTCTGACACCCACCTCAGATATTTATCTGCATTAATGAGATCCACTCTCAGTCTTCTCTAAATTGAACAGGCCCAGCTCCCACAGTCTCTCCTTATAAGAGAGATTATCCAGACCCCTCATCATCTTTGTGGCCTCTGCAGTAGCTCCTTGACCCTCCCCAGTAGCTCCTCATGTCCAGAAAGGAAATCCGACTCCATGGTTAGGAAATCTTTGAACAAGATCTAAACTGCCTTTCATAATTTATGTATGTTCCCTTAGTAAATCCCCTTGGTCTCCCTATACCTTAGTTTCCCATTTGCACAGCTTAATCACCCCATAGAGATGTTCAAGGTGAAATCCATTATGTTTATAAACTGTTCAAAGATATTTTGATGAAAATTTTCAAGTAAACGTAGAGAAAAGATTTAATACTTAGGAGTCTGTTATGAAAGACATACTGAAAGGAGAGTTAGAGGGGGCTTGAGTTGTACATTAGGGATAAGTGTAACCCAGAAAGGAGGTAATGACAGAATTTGTAGAGTTTTTGGTTTATTATATTTATCTTGACACAAAGAACCTTTTCAGAAAGGCCAGCAGTATTTCACATTATCAAAACCAATGTAAATTATACTTAATTATCAATTAGTTGTGTTCTACTTTATATTTCAGTTAATAACCAGTGACTTCCATTGCCTTTAGCAAAGTACAAGAATTCTAGGATGAGACGTCTAGTAGAATGTAAGGTTTTCTTCTAAATCAGTTGTGAACTTTTGTTTAAGTTTACATTTTTCTTCATTTGTGGCCCGATCCACAATGTTACATTAAATCAGAATCTTCAAGTTTATTTCAGAAATTTCAAGAGCAGTACAGGGATTAAGTCTAGACCACTACAAGCATAATATCCAAAATAAAAGAGGCAATGTCATAGCAACCACTCCTGTATTTGTAGGGAAGTTGCTTTGGGATCAGATACACTAAACATTAACTTCTACTTTTATCCAAAACATAGGTGCATCATGTGAGTGTAATGTTTCCACAGGGATGCAGAGGAGGGATACCAATTCACAATCAGGATCATTCCTTATAGGAGCTTTTCTTCCACTAGCCATATTCAGTTTTTGCCATGCATATTGCTCCCAATTATATGACTGAAAGTTTGGAAATAGCAGGTTTTATCAAACTGCAGTTCTGAAAGAAATAGATAAAATATGCAGCTGGTAGTCTCTAGAAGGATTGGTAAGTAATTATTGCAAATAATATGGAATTATGTCACAATGGCTGAAAATAACAGCTGAGTTTTGATAGGAAAATTTGCAGTTAATCCAAACACAATTCACATGTGCTTAGTCTCAATCATTTCTGTTTTAATAAACTGTAAGGCAATAGTAGATATGACAGTCAAACCTACTAGTTATGATATAATTAATTTTCTACACGAAAATATTCTTTGTTGTAGTTATTTTTCCCTACAACATTATCTATAAAGCCTGAAAACTGGACAAGCTTTCCTGCAAGCAATTTAACTGTACATTGTTATGAAAAACAGTGGTTAGGAAACAGTTGTATTTAAAAAAAAAAAATTGCTCTGAGTTTTTGTACCCAAATAAGGAAAAATCAGAGTTGAACCAAATATCAAATTGATTATCTGAATATTTAACATGTTCATCTCTTATGAATGTTGTTAGGTTACCATTTTTTCCTTTTTTAGCAACTAATACATATCAAAAATTACATGGAAACTCGGTGTGATGTTATTACCTCAAGGTTAAAAGAAAAAAGGATTCTGTAGTGAACAAGTTTCTACTCCAGTTTGTCAAATGACATGTCTTTAGTGTCATGTGTCAAGATATTTCTTGCTTAATACGTCATCATTATGACTTTTATTTGTTGCTTTAAGAAAATCTCAGCTTTCTTTAGCAATTGCTGGAAAAATGAGCAAGAAATCAAATGTGATTCCAAAGTACTGTTGCTTGGTCACAGGCCTGTGAGGAAAGTATCTTGGGTTATAGTCCTTCCTATTGTATCTCTGACAGCTTTTTCTGTAAAAGAACAACTGTCTGCCATTGGGTTATTTTGCAGATACAGTGTCACCAGGCCTGTGGCTGATTCCATCACACACCAAATACATTTGCATGTGTTAATGGATTCCATGTAATTGCCTTTAAAAAATAATTTTTCTTCTTGGTTATAAACAACACCCGAACGGATTTATTTTTTTTCCTCAGTGCTGTTGCTTACTGGAAGGCTTCTGAAAGGTGTTACTGTCACTGCAGTTTGTACCACTGAGAGGCAAAAGCTCTCTGCAGTTTTCCTTGTGGGGCAGTTACAATGTGTGTTGCTGCAAGGCTGTGCAAGGCACGTGTGCATTAGAGCATTACCTGTAAGGAGAGACTAAAAACCCCCCACAGGGTAACCAATGCTGTAAAAAAATTACACTTACTGCAAGTGTAATACATAAAAACAGCTGAAGTGCTCCACACACAGAGACTCAAGTTTACAGATGTTACAGCTTACCGAAATCTTATCAGTATTTTTTTCATTGATGCATGATACAGTAATATAGGATATGTCAGTATCATTAATAGGAACTGAAAATGTCCTCTTTATGGAACTCAGCAGATTAATAGATGCTTATAAAAATATGCTGCACTACAAGGAAAGTCTCATAAAAGTAGCAGCAGAAAATAAAGAAGATTAATAACATTAGGTTTGCTATACAGAAGATTTCATTGTCTGGAATCGATTATGAGAAAGTTCAGGTATTTCTATCATCTCCCCTGAGCACATTTGCACACAATTGGCAGGTTTAGTTCCAGACTGACTGATTCAGTGTTGTAATAATTTTGCAAAGCAAGTGTGAACTTTTTTATAAAGTGTTGTGTTGTGCAGCTACTACATCTGTCGTCCAGAAAGTTAAAAATGGATATGTCTGTACAGGGAAACATGGCACCAGCTTTCCCTCCAGGAAAAAAAGACACAGATTGCCAAACTCCATATGTGTGTACTCTGCTGTCTCACACATGCATTAACTTATGCAAGTTTTCAGACATTAAGAAAGCAATCCATTGGTCCTAATTTAAATTCAGAACAAGTACAGTGATGTTGCTGTGCTTTGTAACAAAAATCCATGGTTACCGTGGATAAACCCATCCATTATCCAGTTAAAGTTGTAACAAGATGATTCATATGGGAACCTTTTTCTCTGTTCTTTGGTTTATGTAAACTGAAAAGGTAATATGTATAGATACTAACCGACTTTGTAGGTCATGTGAAGTGTTTGCTGATGTTCTCATACATTAATATCAGGAACTGAGGATGCATTTTTCACAAGTAATATCCTAGGAGACTCTTTAACTATTCTGTACAAGGTATAACAGCCTGGAGAAAAGTGCTCAATTATTCATGAATGACTTTTGTGCTCATTTCTAATGTTTTATAAATTTTAACTTAAAAAAGAAAATATCAGTGAATAGTATTGTGTAAGTTGTACCCTCCTGGACAAGTTTGCCCGTTAGTGGTAGCATTTCTAAAGTTCTAAAGTTGAAATAAGCATTTGCTTGGATTGAGATATCAGAGCAAACATCCTTAAGTTACATTGTATGATCTAATAACCCATTCATGCAATGCTGGAATAAAAAACACTATTCATTTCAGAAATTCCACTCTTTTGGAGTGCAATATAAGACAGATTTTTAATAATGACTTAAGTGGTAGATGTGCAGTGAATTTCACACCAGTAAGACAATTGTTCCCAAAGACTGGTCTACCTTGTAAGGACTACCTTTTGTTGAGCAAGTGTTTGGGCATCTAGCTTTCTACAATAATAGTGTGGAAAACCTGCTACCAAAAAAACAGAGATTCCTCAGTTCTGTAGAAACCACAAGAGTAGGCACATACCTTTCTCTCTGTGGTTCTGTTTAAGCCTAGTAAGTAATGATATTCTGCTGGGGAGAATTTGTAGTACTCTCAAGTAGCATGAGGATGAATAAGTGCAATATTTAGACAGAAACTGATTTACTGATTTTTCTTGAGTGCAATGAAAAGGCAGTGAAGGTGAAAATGCTACTGCAATGCTAAAAAGGCAATAGGAGCCCACAGGGGCACTTCATAAGCTGATTTGCACAAAACTTAGTAATTCACTGCATAATAATATGCTTCTGAAACATTTCTCATATGGCACAGTGATGTTACTGGAGCACTGATTTGGCATAGTAATAAAAATAAAAATTTTATTTTAATGTACCTGCTCAGATCTGAAAACCACTATGTATAATTCACAGTGTAATTGCACTGACAGAGAATCAAATTGTATGTTCAGGTGTATGACAGAGGATGGATGATCCTGCTGCTACAGAAAATTAGGTTCACATTCAAATATATATGAAAATTTGTGTAATACTGTTTTTTGTGTTATAAAGTAAGCAGGAGTAAGGAAGTTTGAAAGTGATAAGTTCTTAATACATACTTTTAACATGAGAACATCATTGCTGCTGAGCATCTGTATGACATAATTTTTTAAGGGAGCTGGGAAAAGAAATCTGTTTTTTACTGAGGGAAGAATGTGCAAGTGACATGACACCTCAAACAGATGATATCTGTGGAGATTTTAGGAAGCTGTGAGCAATAAGGTATGATTATTCTGCCCAAGATTTGTGGATCCATGATTTCATGCTGTGGGAGAAGGAAATGAAAGATTTGAACAAAAATAAAGTGCCTGTTAGCAAATGGAGCTGTCTGGGTCTGAAGTGCCTGGCTGGAGACTGCAGAGTGTAGAGTATAAGCTAAATTAAGGATCATAATCCTGGAAGAAAGATGGACATTTGTTCCAAACAAATTAAATCAGACTTTAAAAATGCAGGAAGTTGTTACAGGTGGCTCCTGGCACCCATGACCACCTGTATATCCATTATGTTGAGAACAAGAGGACACTGAGGAGTCCATTTGAAAAATTTTAAAACATTTTATTAAACCAGCTTCTCTACTTGCACCATAAATCAGGTGGTTGTAGAACTGTGGAGTTGTCTCCTCTTTCTTTTTCTTAGCTTTGATAAATGCAGTCCATTTGCCAATGCAGGTTTCACAGATTCCTGTATGTCTGGCATTTATAGCTCTTCTTTCTTTTGGCTACTACACAGCTATGGTTGTATTTTCTAACTTGACACCTGACAGCTTCTTAACCATTTTTTAACAACCAAAGAATCTAAAGAACAGGAAGTCAACAAATTTGTGGGTTTTTCATTCATTGCAGTGAAGAGAGGTAAAAAGCCTAACTTGTGGTGTGGTCTTTGCTTTGGTTTGTTTTTCCTAAGGGTACTCAGAACCTGAAAATTGAAACTGTAGGTACTACTACTTCTAAAAAAATCAACCCAATTATGCCTTAAAATGCAAATCCTGTATTATTATGTCACTATTGCACTGAGACACAAGAATGTTATTTACTGTAAGAATGATATTAAGGGCTTTTATTTCCACTCCTTCTATTGCAGAACATGAAAAGCAGCGGTTATGCAAAAGCACAGATTATATGAATTTGCACTTCAAAGTGAAATGGTTTTATAATGAATATGTGCGAGAACTCTCTGCTTTCAAGGATGCAGTGCCTGAATACTCTCTGTAAGTGGTGTGTTGGGAAGTCTTCCATGAGTTTGGTGCAAAGTTTATTTTGGATGTAAAATGTTTATTTTGGATATAAAGTTTATTTATGCTCAGGTTTGTGCAAGATCTCAAGGTATGTAGCACTGACAACTCTACTTTTTGAGCTTTCTCCACTTTAATTCTTCATTCTACAAAGTGAAATAGTCCAGGTGTTAAATGTGCAATTAGCTATTTCATAGGCTTTATACAATTGTTGTAACAGCAGGTCTTCATAAATGACAAAACATTTTGTTCAGAACATGTCTGAGAAAGGAACAAGATTTAGGAACAACAGACCTGTTATAGGCCCCTGCATTTGTTTCATACCCAGATTTGGAGAAATATACAATGCTAATGGGATATACTACTGAAATTATTCTCACTGCATTGGGTTAATATTCAAATGTTTTCGTTTTCACTTTTCTCCATACAATAAATACATTTAGTCCTGTTCTTTTATATGAGCTATCCTTAATCTCATTAATCTGCAAATCTGCTGATTTGCTGAGATAGCTTGAGACCTAAAGAAAATGAACTTTGGACTGAAGAAAAATAAGACACAGCTGATGTTTTACTGAAACAAAATTTTTTACAAGTTATTTCACATACAAATAAACAGTGAATGTTAACAAAGAGCCAATATTGACTATTGAGAAGCCATGCTTCTCTTGTAGATATTTAGCTGCTGCTAATTTTACATCACTAGGGTACACCAATTAGAGGATTGTGAAACAAGCCTGAGAAACCTTTTGGTAGCCACAGCATCTTTGGTGACAAATATTTTTCTAGGGTTGCTAGACTTTTTGGCAATAAGAACAGATTTGAAGACACAAGATGCCAAACTGCTGGGTAGTATGACATCCCTCCTTTCAGAATCTTTTTGAAATGTACCTGCTTTACAAAATTGTTGTTAATTTTCAGGTGGTTTGAACCATTTGTCATTCAGTGGCTAGATGAAAACGAAGATGTCTCAATGGAATTTCTTCATGGAGCACTAGAAAGAGACAAAAAAGATGGGGTGAGCCTTTACTTTTTAAAGAAAAGAATAAATTAAGTATTAAGACAGTTATTTAGCATTGCAAAACTAGAAGTACATTAAGTCCCACATTATTCTTGTCAGACCTCACAAGGTAAGAGTTTTTGGAAGATAACCCTGAAGACAAATTCCTGCTCTGATTCCATCTGCCTAAATCCTCACATCTGTGGTTTCACTGACCTATGATGTGATAATGATGCTGTGAAGGAGACTTTTGTTTTCATTTTTAATAGGTTTGAAAGTATCAGAAACATGAGAAGCTCCATTTCTCAGCAGATTTTTTTTTCACTATTACTTTTTATGACTCTAGGAAGATTTTCAAGTATAAGAATCATTTAATACAGTTTTAATCTCTGAACAAATATTAAATCATTTGAATATTTCTTTCTAGTTTCAGCAAACATCAGATCATGCCCTCTTCTCTTGTTCTGTGGTTGATGTCTTCACACAGCTCAATCAAAGCTTTGAAATTATTAGGAAACTGGAGTGTCCTAATCCAGAAGCACTATCTCATTTAATGAGAAGATTTGCAAAGGTAAATTAAAATCAATGCATCTCGACTAAGCTTCAGAGAGAATGACATTGTGTTGCCATGTACTTAAAAGCTAATGATTCCTATATTTTTCAGAATCAGTGTTTTCTATCCGACTGGGATCCTCAGAAAGACAGGCTGTCTGTGGCTTAAGGCTGTTTTTTATCTACTTTGTCAAACTGATTCACCAGTTTGAGAATTTCTATCCTCTGAGATTTCATAATTATATATTTTATACATATATGATATACATATATAGTCAATAATTATCTTGCTAAGCACTGATTACAATGCCATTAATGGAGCAATTCAGCGAAATGCAATTAGCTAATTAGTGAGTGCAAGTGAAGTAAAAATTCAAGGTGTGGCAATAAACTATTTTTGGTTGAAACCCTGAGGTGGTAGTTCTCTTTCAGCTGCTGTTTGATAAGCTCGACTCTGTTAGGCCATCTTTCTGTTTGGATTGTAACATTTCCTCACAACCTCCTGATGTCCACTCTAGTCCCACTGGCTTCAGAAAAGGTTACATTTACATTTAATCCTGTTGTTTCAGTGCAGCAATTCTCCATTTACAAACAAAGTCCCTATTTATGTGATTATTGTAAGGTAACTCATATTGCCAGTCTTTGAGCAGTGCTCCTTTTTCCATTATATTTCTAATCTATGTCTTGTCATCCTAGAGGATTTTTTGAGCTTGCTGCTGTTCTGTTAGGTAGTTCACTGCAAGGAGTAGAGCTTTCTATGCTTCTCAGAAACAGTACAGCTAAAATTAAACTATCTTTGCTATTGAAGATTACATTAAATTAAGAACAGCCCACCATCTGCTGTGCAGGCATTTGAAAATGTGCTCACAGGATTGTTTATATTATATCTAAAAAATACTATATACTAAATGTGTAAGCACCTGTAAAGCCTATCCTCTATATAAATCTCCTTTTTTATTATTTTTGTTTTATTATGAAATTTAGAATTTAAAATACTCCTCTCCTCTTCTAGACTATCAACAAAGTGCTTCTTCAGTATGCTGTAATTATTTCAAATTACTTCAGCTCATATTGTGATAAAGAAAATGTGGTGAGTAAGAAGCTGTGTTTTTTTCTGCCTCAGAAATTACATTTAAATGACTTAATGTGCATTTTGAAAATGTAATCACTTCTTTATATGAGACAAAGCATGAATGGAAGGAGGTCAGACTGTTTTCATAACTGATACACTGATATGTAAAAGCTGGAATAGATGAAAATAGTTAAGAATCCTAGTTAATAATTTAAATATTAAAGTTCCAACCTTAATGATTCTAGATGACCACAAACACTTCCTGGATATCAGCCTTATACAGTGATGAATATGGTGGATGTATCTTCATCTTGTTTCCCAAACAGAAGAAAATATTTTTGTTTAAAGTTTTCATTTCCCATTGTCTTGCCTCTCTGTATCAATGTATGCACTGGAGAGTTTGCAAGATCATTTTTCCCTCTGTGGGAATGTGTGCAGACTTTTCTGCTACTCCCACTCACTGTGCTTTACCTGTGCAGCAGGGAGAGGGAAATCACATGCTGGTTCTTTGCCTCATTGTTTTCAAGGGAGTCCCTAATGAAGGACCGAATTGCCATGGACTCAGAAACAGTTGAGATGTGGACACTAAAGATGTGCTTGAGCAGATTGGAGACATTATCAATACCTTAACACGACCAAGCAAAATTATTCTTGTAAACTGACTTTTCAGTATCATTGCTATTCAGTCAAAGCTGGTACTCCCACAGCAGGCCACATTTAGCACTGTGTCTGCTGTATTTAGCAGTGTGTTGTACAGCTGTATCAGGCTGCAGTCAGATAAATAACTGACCCCATCCTCACACTATTTACCTTTAATGGGACAGCCCTTACACAGCCCATCACACATCTCAGCTCTCCTGTTGTGGGGCAACACTGTCTTAAGGACATAGTGGGTGGGCACTGGCTGAGTGGATTTGCTGGCTGAGCAGAGTGTCGATTAAAGGGGGAAGGAAAGGCAACACTGGTCAGGAACCTCCTCTGAAATAACACAGTTGTATGAACGGTGATCTTAGAGATCTTTTCCAACCTTAATGATTCTATAATTCTGTGAATGCAGGGCTGCTGGAGAATTGGTCATGCACAATCTCACATTTGATGTTCTCTTTGTAGGCCTGTATCTTGATGAACAACATTCAACAATTAAGAGTCCAGCTTGAGAAAATGTTTGAGTCCATGGGAGGAAAGGAGGTGAGTCATATTTGCTTCTTGGTTCATTCAAAGTTCCTTAGAGATCATTAGCACTATGTTTGCAACCTAGTAACAGGTTTCACTTCTACTTGCAAAGAAAATCAAAATGTTGTTTAAAAAAGGCTATGACACCTATTTAACATCCTGACAATACCAGAAAGACCTAACTCTATTTCACAGAAACATGCTAATGATCTGTAATGTTCAGTCAGCACGGGGTGTTTTGTGTTGCAATCTGTAGTGCCAGCTTTATTTTAATGTTTGTATTGGACTATACTTTGCTTTTCATGTATTGGTACGTTTTGTCTGTAATGTGTCATGTCTTTGTCTAATGCCTTTGACTTGCAATCCACTGAGCAGAAGAAAGAAGGAGAGAGATTCTCTTATGAGGTTTGTGATAGTAAGCATCTTTTATTATTCCTGACCGTATTTTCTAAGGCTAAGAACAGTCACATTTTTTACTTATTTCCATTGATGCATTTGTGTAATTCCCTATGATCTAAAATCAAAAAGAGCTATGCCTGGGCATTCAGTTGACACTCTAAAATGAAAAGTCTTACTAGGCAGATAGAGTAAAGTCGTTCAGAGTTTTAAAACTATAAAACATTTTAAGTGCACTTTTCAGTATCAGAGGGCCTGCTCATATTCAAGATACCATTTCACCAAGAGCTGCTAGTCAACAGTCCAGAACATGCTTAGCTTTATCTCCCTTTTTATTTCAGAAGACTTTATTTCGGATGCCTGAAGTCCTGTCAACAGTAAAAGGAGACAAACACATGCTTCAATACTTTGCTGACTGTAGTGTTTTACTGTTCTGAAACATATGAAGAAAATAACATATTTTCAAGCTATAGACAAAATTCTGTTGTCTTGTTGAGAAGCAATGTTTAGACCAAGTACTTCTTATGAACATCTGTCTTTAAAAAAGAACTTACATATCCATCCATCAGCTTTTTCTTGTTGAAACTGTAGTTTGATAGATTCACAAAACTTTGATCTAATGTGGACAGGTTATAAAGAGAGCTGGAAAATACATCATTCCATATTTCCACATCCAAATTGTGACACTGCAGTTCATTGCACTGTGTCATGCAGTGAACTGCAGCCTCCAGATGGACCTACAGATTAACTCTGTGGTGAGGAGGTTCTGTTGATCCAGTAACAGCTTCTTGAAGCTGCCATGGCAAAAATACTTCCTGCTCCAGGGGACATGAAATAAACTTCTGCAACCTTGCCATCATTGGAAACTTCTTATCAAACTGTGAAAATATATATTTATCATCCTGACATGGCTGGTTTTGTGGTTCCTGTTAATCTTCTTTCACTCTCTAAATATTACAAATAAACTTGTCCTCCATGCTCTTGTGTTCTGTACAAAGTACTTTTGTACTAGGTCTTGGAGCCAATCCTACATTTGAAAGTCATGATTCATTAAAACAGCTAAGTGTCCATAAATCCTCATATAGACAAGGGCAGAGGAAATCTGAGGAGCACTTTACTATTTCTACCAAATTATTTTCAAATCAGAATATTTTCTTGAATCTCCAAAGTGTTCCATTTTCCTCAAGAAAATACTAGATATTTTGCTCCCAATACCTTATATAATAACAATAATAGTACAAAAAATAATTAGGATTTTTCATAGCAGTTTTCTTTCAAAACCTCTCATCACTTCTCATCCTTTTTGCTTTCCTTTTGATGTTAATGAGGATGAATTATTAAGGTTGTTACAGTATCAAAGCAACACTTCCTACAAATATTGTGCAACTTACAATCCTGGGAGAGAATTTGGATAAATTTTTCTGAAATCCCTTTGTTAGGTACCTTAAGTGCATCTCTGAATCACAGTCTTAAGAAAAAAAGATCTAAGAAATACATTCAGACTTTTGCTTGTTTCTCATTAGGGCAATTCCTTGAAGAAAAATACATTCTCCTTCAGTTTTTTGTCACCCATATTAAAGTGCCCCTGAAATGTTTGTCCACAAATTAGAATACTTATTCCTATATCTATTCCAAAAGCATGACTGCTAATGGCCAATTTGGCTTATTGGACTGGTACTTATAAGAAACAAAACCAGCAATAAAATATGTAAGCAGTTTCCTTGCAGAGAAAAAATAGTTTAATATTTTATTTGTGGAGGGCATAAAAGTCAGATGATTTTCAGCAGAATAATGAGACCTATTTCAGTTGAAGCAAAACTAATTCTAAGAAAAATTAAATGCTGTTAATCTCCTCAGTGTCACACTGTGAGCAGTATGTCTTTCAAACTGTGCAGTCAAAATAACCACAATCAAGCAGCAGTCCCTGTGTTCAGAGAAGGCTTATTGCATATTGCAGGGCAGGGAGCTCTATAAATAGAGAAAAAACTGGTTTCTCAGCTCCTCCACCAGTAAAATAAAATAGTTTGAACAATAGAAGTTTCTTTATAACTATACAAGTTTCTTGATAACTATCCTCTTCTGCTGTAGCCAAGAAGGAGAGGTACTTAGTAATTATACCAATGAGAACAGTCTGCCATAAAGAGTAAAGTGGGATCCAACCCACTGTTTGTTTACTCTTTTTAAAGTCAAGTCCAAAAACATGGAACAGATCATTATAATAAAATTTTGGTTTAGCTCCTGTTTCTTTCATCCAAAAGGGATGCATACATTTACACTAAGTATTTTTTCATATCTGACAAGTTGGAAGCTGATAAAAGGGAAAGAAAAAAAGTTGATGGTTCTGTTGCTTTTCACCAGATGGCAGAACATGGCAGAAATGAGTTACAGCAATTAGGATCAAAAAAAAAAAAGCAAAAGCAGGTTGTTTATGTATTATATTGACAATAGATAAATCATATTTCCACTTTTGTAAGTTCAATCCCAACTTCATATGTAAAGCTTGGGAATTCCTATGGGAATCTATATGTTGTCTTAAAGACTTTGATGGGATGACAGAGAGCCAGACTTGAGCAGGTTAGTTCTGAAGTGTCCATCTTTAAATCTGTGAAGTCAGAGGCCCAAGTGTTCCTAAGTGTACTTAGAGCAGCAGCCAAACATGGCCCTGTCCCCACAGTCTGGTGGGGATGGAGGAAGGATGGTGTCTATCAGAGGCAAAAAGAACCCCTAAAGTGATGGATCTGAACAATGCCTGTATCTTTCCTAGTTGTACATACGACATGTAAAAGCAACCAGGTGGTCCCATTAGGAAACAATAAGCAGTTAGACCTGTGAAACTGCACATAAATGGAATTCAGATTAGAGAGATTCCACTTAACTCATGCAAAAGTAATTTGCATCTCTGTAGTTTCTTACAGAAACACTACCAAATTTGCAGTTAACAAGATTATGTCCTTACTAGCACACGTTAAATTACAGCAGGGAATACCTCAATCTAGCACAGTGTGTTGAAAGCAGCCAAATTCATCAGATCTTTAACTCCTTTCCAAGGCTTGTATGTGTAAAAAAATTCACAGTTTTAACTGGCAGCATTTGAAAACAGTGGTGTTCAAATACTTATTTCTTCAGCTGTTCAGCTGTTTTTGTGTAGCACTCAGAAAAAGTTGAAGTTCTAATTATCTATTTAATAATCCATAATTAACAGATTTTATGAAGTGTGCCAACAAGTTTATGAGTATAATCTGTTGTGGGTAAAAATTAACTCTATTATTTAGGAAGATGAAAAAATAACAAAAATATGAGCCTAAGAAAGCCAAGCAACTTAAGAATTGGTAGAAAAGTATTATTTATACATTATTAAAGAAATAAGTGTGCTCCTTAAAAAATTCCAATTTTGATACCTGAACAACCTACCAATGTATTTTAGGACTAGCCTATAGATTCTGTAAATGGAATCCAAGGATCCAAGGGATAAAAGGTCTTTTCCCTTTTGATGCTTAAATTAGCTAGGGCACACTAACCACCACCACCCCCCAAAACAATCTGTTCAGTTAGGCCTTTTTTTTCCAGTTATTTTCCTGAAAAATTGTTTTGGCAAGTTTGTTGGGTTTTATTCCTTCTTCATCAAACTCAATGGAGCAGATGAGATTGAGAAGAAAAAGCAGTCCCCAGTACTTCATTTTCATATCTGTGTAGCCCCATCTGACATCATCTCAGATGCTGATCAGCATTGCCTTTGTCTCACTTTCATGCCTCCACCTTAGCTGTACCATTCCAGAGAAAGGCAGGTCCTGGTTGTGGGTGTATTTGGATGACACCCGAGGACAAGCAATAGCACATAGAAGGCACGTGGTAAAACAAATGAAAAGTGCACATTTTAGTTCTGGTGAGACACTGAAATCACCGTATTTTCCAGTAGTTAACCTCAAGTAGCTGCAGCAATTAAAGATCTTGCTGCCATATTTTGGCCTGCCAGCCCCCCAGGTGCCCAGCACCGGGGTGGGCAGCCCGCATACCTCTTTGTGTCCCGCTCCTCCCTGCGGCACCGCGTGGATGAGCACGAGCATGTGTCTCCACAAGGCTGGATGTCCTGCCAGATGCCTCCAGCTGTGCACACACAAACTTGTTCATGCAATTTGTGAGCACAAAGCCCCCTAAAACATTTAATACTTGCATGCACCCAGCTATAGTGTGTGTGATGTCCACAATGGCATTAATATTTAATCCCATTTTGGCCAGACTAAGTCCAGTTCTGAGTGAATTTAGCAGATAAATTATGTTTTCTGGTTAACACAACAACCTCTAACAGAAGGTAACTACATTGACCTCTGTAGACCCAGTAACAAGGTGATTCTCTAGCTTGTGCATGATCTGCTAAGAAATGTTGAGTCTTCTGCCTGCCTGATATTTTTTGCTTTCCTTGACATGTACTGTGTTCAGTGTGAATGCTTGTGTGTTCAGTATTTGTTAAATGTTAATAGTGGACTTAAATTTCTGTTTATGTTTCACACCAAAGAAGGCAGTATAGTTCCCTAATGAAATGCATTTTGTGGAAAAATCTTTCCCTTTGTTAATAAACTCTAACTTTTTTAACTAATACAGACATTGCAGTAAAAATAGCTTTTTAATCCCTACTTTTCATATGAAGGAAAACAATCACTTTAAACTGTCAGAGTATCTGACAGGGAAACTACTAAGATATAGAGAAGCAACAGGACTCAATGCAAAGTAATTCAAAATTAAATCAGTAATTAGCTACAGTAAGTACTTACAGTAGTAAGTAAATATGAGCTTCTCAGATTGGAGGAGTGCTATTCAGCACTGAGTATCTTCTAAAGGATGTGTGGTTATACCCCCCTTTGTCACCTATTCCAGGTTTTTGTCAAAAACCGACATGAAAATCTTGGATTTTCTTTTATTTTAAACCACACATAATCTCTAAAGAAAGGGTGCTCTATGATAGAACACAGTAGATCATTTCAGAGTTTCAGAGGATCTATTTCAGAGTGTACTTTGCTGTAGAATTCCTGTGTAGTTTCATATAAATTATCCCATGTGTTGTGACAGCTTCCCCTTGTCTCTGAAGTGTGATTAAGAGAACTGACCTGCTGTACCACAGCACTCTGAAGCACCAGAAGAAGAATAAGCACTAAACACTCCCCATGCATTTGAAAGACAGGAAAACACAAATAGAGACAGACATGATTATGTATTCTAAATTCACAGGCTCTGTTGAGATTGTCAGATCTGTGCCTGACCTCACTGCAGAACAGAGTCCAGAAATTGAGAGTTATCGTTGCAAATCATTCCTTAACATTATGACGTAGATAACTGAAACATCTGGGACTTCAGCAGTTAATTCACATTTGTATGTTGATTCTGATCATCAGTTATATCCCACAATGGGCTGTAGCTAATTTTTCCTAAATGCTAAAGATCAAGGAGCTAACAAAAATATTTTTTTAAATTGAAAAATAATGCATAGCAAATAAACAAGCTGCTGATCAATATCAACAGGGTACCTTTTTGATTAAATATCTATGCATGGATCCCCATCCTTATAAATGTAAAAAAATATTTCTTCCCTGCATTTTCTTTTTCCTATGTTTGGAAAACCTGTATCAGATGTACGAGAGCTGTTCTCCCTGTGCATCTGTGCTTGAATTATGTATGCCTTAATGGCTTTCAGAAGCAGCCGTACTGGAATTTGGTAGATTCCCTTCCTGTATACTACATCAGTAGAAGCAGCATGGATATTCTTCAAGCCATTTTTTCCAGTTCTGGCTGTTCTTCTTTTACACTGCATTTATGGAAATATGGAAACATCTTCAATGCAAATCACAAAACAAAACAAAACACCAGTGGTGAAATGTGCAAAAATAATAAAAATACAAAAGCATCTGCAGTACTATTAACACAAGCACTAACCTCTCATGGATCCTTCCCTTTCCATGCCTTGTAAACACCACCCAGATGAGGGTAATTCTATTCTTGTGACTGCCAGCTCAGTTTGCACAATAAGTCATTTTTCAATGGCACAGTTTTGACTTCTAACAATATGATTCTTCACTATTGTAATCAAATATTTCTCATATTTTTCTTTAAATGGGAATTTCATTTTTAAGCCAACTACAGCAATTCTGTGTTGCAACAGGTGTTTCCTCATTTGGTTTTCCATAGTGCAGTGTATCATTGCACATAATTCCTAATTCCTTAACTGTAATGGAAAACCCAGAAATGTAGTGTATCAGTAAAATATAACATTGTTTATCTCTTTGCAGTTGGATCCTGAAGCTAGTGTTGTTCTAAAAGAACTTCAGGTGAAACTTAGCAATGTATTGGATGAACTCAGTGTAACATATGCTGCAAGGTAACAAACCCATTTTACTGCAAACCTTAAAGAAATATTCCTGCTCAAAAGTCTGCCTCGTTGATGAAGTCTGGGTGGATGTTTGGATGTCCTGAGGCATGGCTTGCTTCTGCCCTGATGATGTGCATATGTGTCTGTGTATGTGTTTAGACTCTGAAATAACAGTAACCTCGCTGTAAAGAAAACTAAACATCATCCGTGGGCATGAACGTGTTACAGAGGTGAGGATGATGACTTTTGTTCTGCTTTTTGGAAAGCAAAATCGCTGGTTTGTTCTTGCCTGATGCTATGCTAAACTCTGACTGTGTTTGTTACTTCCTGATGGCTTTTTCCAAGTGGCCTGCTTCAACCAGGGATGGCTGCCTGTGTTTAGCCTCCTTCAAATGGTCATCAGGAATGGCCTTCTCAGGTCATTTCCTTGCCTGTGGCTCTGCAAAAATAGTGCACTGAGCCTTACGCTCAGAATCTTTCATTACTCAGAGTGCACACTGCAGTCTTGAATGAGTGTGGTGGTGTGCCAGCAGTGCCTGTGGTATAAGAAGCAACAAGTTACTTTTGCTTCAAATTAAAAAGAAATCTAAGAAAGAGGGCTTAGTGCTGTAGTGTGTTCATTAAGCAAAGTCTGTAGTTCCTTATTCAATCCATTGATGAACCGTCTGGGTGGACAGTGTTCTCTTTTTTCTGAGTGTGCTTAGTTTGCTGTGTTATCTTGCTTTGTTTTTGCTCCCAGGCCCTGGCTCTCAGATTACTGATGGTGCATGAATATTCTTTCTTTCTGAATGAGCCGACTAGGCTTCTGCTAAAGAAAACCCAGAATAGCTCGATCTAGGATATGCTCCAGATAGCTGGAACATTCCTCCTGGGTCAGTTTACCCGTTGGATTTGTGAGGTTAACAATGTTGGAAAGATGGCTAATGTCAAGAAAGGCAATGCATTATTTTGGCACTTGTTGGAGGGGCTGGTCCCAAGGATGTACATGAGCAGCTTCACTAGCAGCCTCATGAAAAAGCAAAGTGATTTTAGCCTAGCCTAAAATCAACTAACAGTTGATTTTATCTAGGGCTTTGATGTGTGTAGGTAAGTATACTTCCAAGTCTACTTGGAAAAGTTTCCAATTTTTCCAGTGTTTTCGCATGGAGGTTTGCATTTTCTTTTTATTATTAGCTGTGTGACTGGAACAGCTTACTGCCTAATTATAATGTTCCCTTTCTCTCATTGTAAATTCTCTTTCACTTTTCTCAAGTTAATCTTTGCCATTTATCTTTTCACCTTAACAGGCCTGCTGTATTTTTTGGCCTGTTTTGCATTTCAGTTCATAAACTAATCCTAAACCATTTCAATTCATCATAAATCAATCCATAAACCAAATTACCGTGTGTGCAGAGACTCATCCTGCCTCTGAATTGATGACTCTGATTAACTGCTCTTCTGCATTGTATAATATATTGACCAAAGACTTTATCACATCAATAGCACTATAAGGCTGTCAGACACTCAACCAGATCAATTAGGAAACAGAACAGTTTTCAGAAAAGCTAAACAGATACAATCTTGAGGAGCAAGATTCACAGTCACTTTGAAGTGGAAAAGTTTTCTCCCAGGAGGAAGAATTTGAGTACTTTTAAACAGAGTTTTTTGCAAAAGGATATTTTAAACAGTCCAAATGTTTTAGATCTGACTAGTTGCAAAGAAGCAAAGCTTCTGATGGCACTGACTTTGTGTGAAACCCAGAAAAAGTCAAATTGAGCCAAGTGAGGCAAAATCAGGAGAAATCTTCTGTTTGTCCTTAAGAATATCAAGGCTTGATTGACACTAACCATCAAGAGAAAAATTATTTAGCATCTCCTGTTCCTATTGTTCTTTCACGCCAAAAATAAAATGTTGAAAAGTCATTCCTAGCTGGTAGTCAATCATACTGTAACCTACAGATTCTGATACAGCTGTTGCTTTCAGAAAAATACTAGTCACAGCTACAAGGGTATGAGAAACATGACAGAATAGAAGCAAGGGAGGGAAGAGTGAATTAGTTATATGAGCTATGATACTTAGTAGAAGTTGTTTTTTGACTGTACCACCACAGAATCTTTTTGGTAGACTTCGAATAATTGCTGAAAAGATTTAAATCTTGGTGAAGACTGATGCAAAATGATAAATGTTGTTTTCTATCCCAGAATTCTTTCATTTTCCTTTCTTTTTTTTTTTTTGTCGTATAGTTTCCAATTTGTTATCGAAGATTGTGTAAGGCAAATGAGCAATGAACTGAATCAAATGAGAGGAAATGGGAATGCAGCAGCCAATAAGAACAGTGCAGCCATTGATGCTGAGATTGTGCTTCGACCTCTCATGGATTTCCTGGACAAAACGTAAGTGTGGCACATTAGGAACTGAATTCTTCAGTCAGACATACTTGGTTTTACCCTGAAGCAATGCTAATACTTAGAAACACACTGCAGTATTTTTAATATTTGTAATATTCTTTTGAGTGCAGAATACCATGCTTAATCTCTTTACTTATACTAAGCAATTTTTACAGAAGCTACATACTTGCTTTTTTATGTCTTGTCATGTTTTGAGTCATTGCAAAGGAACTGGAGTACAGTCTCCTCCACATGCTGTGTTATGAAGACTATACTAAACAAAAGAAAAAAATAAATTTCCATACTGAAATTGTCTGGCATTTGTTCTAGGCTGACACCCAGTGTCCCACTGCTTGTTAAAATGCACTTCTGTGTCCTTAAAACCCTCTAAAGAGCAGCATGATTTATTTTTTTCACTTGGTAAAATGCTAATTTTTAAAGGGTCCTGCAAACTCACTTTGACCTCTGAAGATAAGGGTAACTTATCTTCTCATCACAGTGACAGATTCTGAAAGCCCATGTGCAGCACTGGTACATCTGTGAGCACATTGCTGTCCTTGGTCATGTCATTGCTGGTACTTGTGAAACACCAGTGGCCTTTTGTGGGAAGTGACTGTGAGACCAAGCACCTGGCACTGATCCTGCCCTGATCCTGGGTGCTGAAGAGCTCTCCAGCCACACAGCCATGAGTTACACACCCTTTGGGTTCCTTATGCATATTTTCTCTAGCCAAACATTTTCAAAGGGAACATGGAAAAGGTGGTCCAGAACTTTAACTTTACTGTTAGTGATAGATAGTGTGATTGTACAGACATGTCAGTGCATAGAAATAAGTGCTTCCAAACAGTAGTTATGAATTTGAATTAGCTCTCAGCATCTAGTTCTACATCCCACTAGAAATACAAAACAAGAGAGATGGTTGGTTTTTACTTTTAAGATATAAACAAGTTATATACCAAGACTTTAATTTACGGCTGTGGAAGTGCTAAATTGTATCATCCTTCAAACTTTATAACTCATCATCATTTTGGATTTTCAATAAACATACTTCAGTGATATACTAAGCATTAAATTAGATAGTGGAGATTTACATCGGTTTATAATCTGCAAGTCTTTTTTACCAAAAATATTTATTAATAATATTGCAAAATAACTAAGATACTGAGAAAATCTTATTGGTAGAGAAAAACTAAGCCTGAAGTCTTAATGCAAGTTTCAGTGACTGGTTTGTGTTTTGTTTTATTCCAGTTTAAGTGTGTCTGCAAAAATCTGTGAGAAGACAGTTCTGAAACGGGTTTTGAAGGAGCTCTGGAAGTTAGTCTTAAACAAAATAGAAAAACAAATTGTGCTTCCACCACTGACAGACCAAACCGTGAGTGTTCCAGCAGTAATTTTCATGCATTATAAAAGATTGTAGTGTGGTTGGTCAGGTGTTTGCCAAGGAGTCCAATACTATCCTGTTCTGTACCTTGACCAGAAGCAACAACCCATGGACTTTATGCAGTGTGTTGCTCTCAGGTGTTTCAGTTGTGCATCCAGGTTGCTCTTAGCTAGTGGGGAAGGCCTTGCTCTTTCATTTTCTTACTGTCTGCCCCAACTCAGAGCAGTTTTTGTGAATTAAGTCATGTGAAAGAAGCTGGATCACTGGCTTTGTAATGTGCTTTCCCATAAGGGTTTTTAAATTTGATTGCTCTTGACTTCATTGTGCACAGTAACACAAAGCATATTCCTTGCCCTTCCCAGTTGCATCAGTCACTTCCATTTTTGCAGGTTCCAGAAGGCCAGGAATGCCCCATCCCATTCCCCAGTTGTGCCTGCTGTGCCATTGCTCATCTTGAGGTAGCATTTAGTTAGTATCAGGAAGCTTAAGTCATGTATGACTCAAAGATTCAATAGCCAATTGTTATAGACTTGACAGGAGATCCTCTTTGGGCAGGAGTGCATTTACAGCCTGACAAGAGGGAATGAAACCACAAATACAGAAGTTAGTGCTGCTACACACAGGACCCATGTGGGTCATGGCCTGATGTGAACTCTGAGGGCACCAGTAAAATCTGCTTCTGTCCAAGGATCAAAGAAAAAGAGCCTGGCTTGGATGACCATTTTTAATTGCTTTTTTGCTTTTTGGAGGGACTGGGATAAGCTAATCATGGCATTGTCATAGTGTGCCTTTGGGCAGCCTTGCTCTATACATCTATGTATGGTATATCTGTGGTATAAGTTAAGCTGCTAACATTCTCTTGGTCAGTGTCTGTAAGTTAAAGGCACATCATGAAATCATACAATATATTAAAGATACATGAAAGAATATTACAGGAGAGGGAGGGGAAAAAAATCTAATAGAACATGTATAAATGGTGCTAAGGTAGTAAAGAAACGACCTGAACTATTAAAAATTCTAAACTAGAGCACAAGATCATAGCCAGGACCCCAATCTCTGAATTGGTTCATATTTACCATCATGACCTTGTTTACTATGCATAATTAGAAACAACCTCTCTTTCAATGAGTGACTGTTTCAAATTCTTATTTCTGAGATCTTTCATTTCCTTGTCCAACATTTGGGGAGAAATTTTATCTGCAAGGACATAAGTAGCATTTAAATTGGGTGACTGCATTTTCCATCATGCACTAGAAGCATGTATTAGCTTTATGCAGGATCAGTGGTTACACTCTGATTCACAGAACACATGGTTCAGAGGTGAGTTTTCCTAGTGGTAGCCTCTATATCAAGTGTCCCTGTTGGCAGGGGAAAGGTTTATTAACTGTTGGTGTTTATTTTTCTACTTCTGTTTACTATTGAACAAAAATTAAACAAAGGCAATGAAAATTATGATACTGTGAGATATGTTTCCCTTTTCTAGCCCTCCATATTTCCTCTGTCTGAGTGTGGAAGGCACAGGGGTCAGAAGCAGACTTTATTTTTTAATTTTCATGTTTAGCTTACCATTCTCACTAGTAATAAATATGAAGATTTAAGCTGCAGTTCAATATTATATCTTCTTCACTTGAAGCATAGAGGAGCAAAATTATTTCTGGAAACTGAAACCTTTTGTAACAGAAAGACTAATGAAAAATTAGTCCAATGTAAGCTGGACGAACTTTTTTTCCAGATATTCAGAACTACATCTTGGTCAACTGTCAAGTAACTTGCAACAGTAATTAAATTGCTTGGAGTAATTGTGATAAAATATGTGAGTATGAAATTATGGGAGGATTCTGTTTGTCTGAGACAAATATGTAGGCATTGGCCCTTGGTGTCATGCCAGGATTTGGCTACTGTAAAATATTGCTTTAACTTCTTAACACTTTGTTATTTTTCTGTAAAAAAAGGCTTTGGCTTAACCTCCCACCATTATGGTGGGTGTCACTCAACTGAGATTTCACTGCAGACAGTTGTGCTTTTGCAGATTCCTCAGGGCTGCACTTCCCAGTATGATTGTTTATTTTAGCACAGCACCTGAGAGCCACAGTCATGGAAAAACATCTTATTGACATGTTGTGAGAACAATCACAGCCTGAGCTTAAAAATATTAAACACAAAATTAAACACAAAATGAGAGAACAGAAAGGAGGACACAAAACCACTATCAGCAGAATGTGCAATATTTGTATCAAATGTAGGATGCTGAAGGGAATTGTGCTGCAGGCATTCAACTACTTGGCCTTATCAACTGAATGAAAATGTGTCTCACATGGAATTGAAACTTTTATTTAGCCTTGCAAAACAGTAACTTTTGGCTACTGTCCTAGCAGAAAATAAGATCATGTTGACATAAAAAGCAAATGCACTGTAGTGAGTCTGTTTCCTAATTTTCAATGTGATTACAGGGTCCCCAGATGATATTCAGTGCAGCCAAAGATCTTGGACAACTGACAAAACTCAAGGTAATGGAGCCAAATGAAGCTGTGAATGGGTTAGAATAACGAAAAAAAATAGATGAATAATTAGTGACTGTGAGGGCATACCTCATGCCTCATTCTTGTTCTTATTTGCTATAATAAGATTGAATATGACAGTAACTACTTAAAGGTGAATAATGGTTTTACAGTTTCATCAAAACCAAATTAGGGATAAAAGACTGTATACCTATATAGTAAATGATCATTAGACAAGATAAGTCAAAAAGATACGCATCCCATGTTGCACAACTAGGCCTTAAAAGCAGCAAACATCAAAAGAAAAAAAAATGAGAACTTTGTGTTCCCTTCTGGGACCAGTTCTCAAAAAGCTCTAAGGTGAGAATGCTGTTAGTTTTCTTTCTGTGCACTATTTCTGGTGTGCATTGAAACACAGTATGTACCTCTGCAATAAACTCTTCAGCACTATAGTGCTGGAGTCCACTTGATGGAAAGCTGAGCTGTTTGATACTGATGTCATTGTTTGCCGATCAATTTTGCATCCTAGAAAAAGAAATAAAGTTATGCAGGTGCTCACTATTAAAAAGTGAATCTTTTTCCCTACAGTCTATGTTTTCACGAATCAACAGGATTGCTCTAGGTTATAATTTGTTGTAAAAGAAGTCTGACTTTGAATTAATCCCTGTTAATCATAGGTCCTTGGAGGGCATTCAGCAGATTTCTTTGTTTATTTGTTTTTCCAAGAACAGACAGGCCACAATACTGTCTCTCTTTCAAAACCAACTGCAGTCTTGACTTGCTTTGCAGGACCATGTGATTCGAGAGGAAGCCAAAAGCCTGACCCTGAGGCAGTGTGCAATAATGGAAGTGGCACTAGTTACTATAAAGGTACAGCTTTATGTGTTTTTCTGTTCTGTGCTGGAATGACTGACAGGTTTTGGGGATAAAAAAACTGGAGACTGTCATACAATCTTCCTAGATTGGATTTCTGAAGCCAAAAGAAGCCATTAAGGAACCTTATTTAATGTACTTATCAGTCTTTTTCACATTGGCCTGGATCATTACTTGGGATAAATAACTTAAAAACAATCAGTTTCTAGTATAACAGCATATTTTCATGTCTGCTGTGAAGAGACAGCACATCAGAAAGGTAAGGAGGCAGCTACTTAAGTATAAAATTGAAGATATAAATAAGAGGAAATACTTAGGATCAAGTCTTATGCAGCAAACTAGAGTCTCAAAAGACAAGAAAAATGTATCAGAGAGGTCTCCCTTTGTGTTTTTTTTTGTCTTTGTGGTGGAATTGGCATTTCTTTCAGAAATAAAAATACTATTGGGAGATTATTAATGTTGTGGAAACATAAATGGAACAAAATGTTGAAGTACTGTATGGTCCTAAATTAAGCTCTGTGAAGTCCTTGGTACAGTATGTGAATCTAATTATATTCCTTTCAAAGCATTTGTTCAAAACACATAAAAGTTCAGAAAAATAGTGTGAGTTACTGCCTGACCTTCAGTGCTTAAACTCTTAGAGAGATTGATAGGTATTGATCATTTTACTTAAAATAATCTAGAATTGTATGGAAAAGGTTAAATAGGGAAAAATCCTTTAAGTCAGTATTCTTATCTGTGTGTGCTACATTCATAAGCTGAGCTAAATAATGCTTTCTGAGAAACCTATTTTCAAATTGTAAAGCAATGACATGGCATTGTGACTTCTTATTGTACTTGGAACATGATATGGCAACATATTTTCTTTCCAAAACACCAGGCAAATAACCTTTATCATGGGCTTGCTCTAGTAGAAAATGAAAAAACTGTGTGAGTTACTTCAAAAAAAAGATTGCTATGTTGTTTTAGGCATGCAGTTCATAAGTTTAAAAATCAAAATTTAGAATTTATTTTGTAAGGCTAAGTAAATGTGGTTTGTTTAAAAGTAAAAAAACATGTCTACCCAAATAAGAATAGAAGAAAAATGGTAAAAATTATGTATGGTATGTGTTCAGAAATTAAGTAGGTGATTATGGTAAGGAAAGGTTTTGCAGGAAGGAGTATCTCTATACTTGCAGTCTTTTTTACTTTTCCTTTCATTTAATTCACTGAGAAACAATTATCATTTAATAGCTGATGGTGTTATTAATGCTTTAAAAAATATAAAATAAAGGAAAAATTTTTCATCAGTATTTTCATTGTGTAAAAAGAACTATATCAATTTATATATTTATTTAAATATTTTTAGCTTAATTTGCAGTCTACTGTTAGGAGAAGTGACTTTCTGGCCCCAGTTATCTCAAACTGAGCTCTCTCTGCTATCTCATTATGTGAGCCCAGAGACAATGTATGTTGATAACATTGTCCTGGTTTCCCTTGTACCCCCCCAGACTCCACAGAGAGGAACTCACACCCAACAGGGCTGGTGTGGCATCTGTCAGGTTTTAGCTGAGACTGCAGTGGCTCCAGCACTGATTTCCATATACTTGACAGCTCCCCTTTCATTTGGCAGTGGGACTTTCAAACCCCCTCTGTCACCTACAGACCTTGAAATCCCTCAGACAGGAGCACAAGTAGCAGGTGAACAATTTTAAGGTTTACATCTCTAAGCTGAATCTGTAAAACCCTGTTTACTCATTATTTTTCTATATTTGGTTCCATACACTAATGATATATTCATGTTACTGGTTTTGCTTGCAAAATTTACAGTTTATGGGCAAAAGCAAGATAATGTAAAAAACTCAGGAAGATAAGGGTCAGGTGTCCTTGTTTCTTTAAATATCTGTTATCTTTCAGGGAGCTTTTAGCCATTTGTAGCTGCTGCTGCAGATAACACTTTATCAGGAGGCAGAACTTCAAAAAAATCACAGTAATTTTCACAATAGGAAGAAATATAAATAGAGTTTAACAGTTGCTTATAAATTGATTATGATCATTAGTGAAATCATGACTACACTTTTAAGCAATTAAGACAAGAGAGATTTCTTTGGAATATATATATAGTATGAAATAATTTGCTTGGAAGGCATAAATTTTAGGTAAGTATGCAATTATGAGAAGACAGAGGTGATTTAGTCAGAACCATGTAAATGGACACTAATGCCCCCATAATAATAGAGCAATATAAAACTTTGTAGCCTGATGACTTCAAATCCTATTTTGCTCCTACAGATATTCTTTCCCTGTAACAATCAGTGGCCACCAACACAGACATGTAAAGAGTAACTGTTATGAACTGTACATTTATGTTTCATCTCCTGCAAAATCTTGAGAATCAGAAAGTGGAATGTGTACACTAAATGCAAAGGGCACATCTGCACTGGCCAGATAAGAGGATACAGCATTTCATGGATATTAGATGTATGTGAAGTGAAATGTATATATTGTGTATATTCCCTTGGCAACACTCCAAAAGGGAAGGGAGAAGATTCTACTTCCAGTCCCCAACACTCCCCATACTGAGTGGACCATGTCATCAAGTAATCACAGTGTGTTCCTGAAACACATTGTTTGTTTTTACTAATTAGCCAATAATGGGAGCTTTATTGATCTTGAGACCTAGAGCTGTAACATGGATTGCAAAATGCTTTCCAAGGTTGTTTGAACAAAATGAACGTATGTAGCACATTTATCTTTTCATTGCAGCTCAAGTGCATTAATTCATCAAGCACTGTCTTGTATAAAATTTCAGGAAAAATTCTTCCTTGTGGGAAGAATAGGGCAAGAATCTGTCCTAATTTTTCTGAACCCAGCTTTGGGACTGAAAAAGGAATAAAATACGTATATATATAGTTTACATAGTCAGCATGGTATCCAAGTGGCAAACATGTTTTGTTCCAAATCTAGCTGTGTCATCTTCTCTTTATATATGCTGGTTTAGCTCTTTTTTTATTTAATGAAAGAAGGTGGAGGAACTCAAATGATGAGTGGGACAGTGAAAGGAGCAGTGCTGTCTTGTAGCAGGGCCTGATGAACAACTGGCAGTGAGCTCTCCACTGGTGCAGCTGCTTGCAGAGCAAACATCTGCCCCATCTCAGGTTTGGGCACAGCTGCTCTGCCCCAAAGGAATTCTCTTTCCAAGGACAAAGTTTACTCCCTGTTTTCAAGGGCAGTACCAACTGATGAGCATCTTTTTCTCTTCCTTTCAGAGCCCAGGACACCCTAGAACAGTCACTCAAGGATGACACACACACATTTTCTACATATCTATAGTGAAACAGGTCACAACTGGAATTGAAAAAGATAATCAACGTGGAAACTTCTGTGGAATTTTTAACAATTTGCCATAATCATAATTTCAGACACAATTACAATGCAATGCTAATCCAAAACTTAACACTCTAGGTTCTTCTCCTTTAAAATTTTAGCAAAATTCCCCTTTCCCTCAAGAGTAATATATTCTTTACTTGTGCTTGTAAACCATGCCTTGATTTGAGAGTTGGGGGGATTTCTTAGATAAAGATTTTAATTTGATTCCAACTCTCTGCAACCTAAAAGAATGCTGCAAACCTATGTCCAGTTTGAGCATAGAAATACTTCAGATAGTGAGGACCAAAATTAAAATCTTGTATATTTTCTTCTTCCACCAACACTTATTTTTTTTACCCTTGGAAAGAAGGTTTGCAGTAGAGATGATGACAGTTATTCTCAAATGCTGTAATCATAAGTCTAGCTACACATGCCTGCAGTTGTTTCTAAAAGTTCATTTAAGAATTTTACTTAAAATTGTATGTCTGTAAATGAGTCCTTTTTCAGATGATTTACCAAATATGAACAACAATTTTTGTTTTTCATTTTAGCAATACTTCCATGCTGGAGGAAGTGGGCTGAAAAAGAATTTTCTGGAAAAGAGCCCAGACCTACAGTCCCTCAAGTATGCTCTCAGCCTGTACACACAAACTACTGATGCCTTGATAAAGAAGTTTATAGACACTCAGACTTCTCAAAGTAAGTGAGCTGGAAGTGACATGTAAGTACATCAAATTAGATTTTAAATGTTTTAAATGATTGATTGCCAATCATGTTCTCCACACACTTGTATTTTAGAGTTTACTGTCACAAATTGTGGTGTTCTCATATGTCTAATGCTGTTGTCAATGGATGGAGTTTACCTGAGGGCAGTGCCTTCAGTGGATTGTCACATCCCAGGAAGGACAGGTCCCAGAGCTCTGTGTGAACACTGAACATCAGGGTTCCTTACAGGAGAGCTCCACACACACAAGGGTTGTGGGGGCCACCCCATGTGCATGTTATAACTGAGAAACAGTGAATTCACCATGTACATTGGCAGCTCTAGAGACCTTCTGAGCTGGAGGATATTAATTACTGATCACACATAACTGCAGAAGGTTAAAACCCTTAAGGTTTCCTTTTGTGAATAAAAACAATAAATTATGAGCAACGTGTCCTTAATGTAGCATACCAATTCCACATTACAGGACCCACATTTCTCCTTCTAGCAGGTCATCTGTGGATTCAAAAGGATTAGAAGTTTTCTATAGGCTAAAATACACTGTTATTTTCCCTGTCTAGACTTTTTCCTCTTGTGCATTTTAGAATTCAAGTTTAAGACCACCCTGATAAAAATGGCACATTGGTTTTTTATGCCACCTATTCAAAATTTTGATACTTCCCCAAAAGCAAAGCAAGGCAGGGAACATGCAAGAGTGTGATATTAGATATACTTCAAATCTGGACACCAGCAACACTGAGGCCACTTTTTCCCGCTCAAGAATTATGGTGTAGGTCACCAAAAATACTGAAGTAAAAAGTCCTTTTCATTTAAAATATACATATCATTCATTAACAGTTTATTTCAGGAGAGGACTTTCTGTGGTTTCAAAAAGAGGACAAGAGTTCATGGTTATACTTTTAGGCAAAGATTCCTTCTATTTTGAAAAATAGATCTTATGGATCTAGGACAGTGTTAAAACTTCTACATTATATTCAAGAACTGCTTTTATGTGGCAAATGTGCATTATATTCCAAGCAGAATGGTTTCCTCATCCTAGAAACTGCACATTTTTGCATAGTAGTAGACTTCACTAGATTTCTTTTGAATGTAATGGGTATTTGTAAAAATGGCCTGTCTGCCACTTAATATCTTTGGGAGACAATACAGTTTGCTCATCTATAATAAATTAACCCTGCTCATAAGAATCAGAAAAGTTTTAATTGGATATTTAAGCTTGAAATCAATGGCTTTTACTTCTACAGGATCTTACTGCTCACAGTATAAAAAGCATGAAACATTAGTTTTGCAGCTCGCCCCAAGATTAATTCCAAGGAATGATTTCTTAAGCAATATTCACATTAAACTGAGGATATCTCTTTTAATAATTCATATATTACAAGTGAGAAAATTGCTAAAACATGCTAATATATAGGAAACAGATTCTTCCCCCCCCAAAAAAACATGAACAATATGGATTTAGGAGAAAATTATTACTTACTAGTACATTTTGCTTTTCTTCATACCTTTGTAGTTTTACTATAACTTCAGGAGCAAAAAATTATCTAGGTCGTAGCCATAAGTAGAGATCTTTTGTAAATCCTGAACTGCAAAATTGAATTTTCTAATTTTCATTGTGATTTCAGCCCGAGGTCTGTGTTCATTTCTAGGCACACATTAGCATGCCTATATTGGCACACCAGTATTGTCAGAAATGTAGCCACTGGGAATAAAAGTTAAGGAAAAGTGACTCATAGCCTTTCATTATCTTTTGATGTCTTACTTAAAAGAATTAAATCCTCATCTATTATGACCTCTAGTCTCACAGCTGTAACTGTATCATTGGCTTTTAGTTAAAATGACCCTGTTTGCAAATCAGAAACTTTCTCTGGAGTAAAACTAGATTTAAATTTGTCCTAATATTTGTGCACGTTTCCAATCCATAATCAATAGGCAGTTGGATGTAACTAAACTCAAAACAATGGAAAAAAAAAGAATATTTTAAATGTAAAGACAGTAGCATATTGAATAATTATGATTGTAGGTAAAAGTGGGTGCTAGGTTTTGCTCTAATGACTACTAGAATCAAACAAGGCTTACTTTTAACCACAGGTGAAAATAATTTTTTCACTTACCATGATTGAACTGTAGTTTTTCTAAGAAATGTGTGTGATTGGTGTGAGAAGAGGGAGTTGACTTTTCACACACACAAAGCATGAAGTTGGAGTTGATAATCTTGGAGGTCTTTTCCAACCCTAATTATTCTATGATAATAGCTCTGTAAAAGTAAGTGTATGGTCTGGTCCTTGATACTTTCTGTGTTCATGCAGATGCAGGATCAAGTTCAGTAGAAATAAACAAATTATCCAAGAGTATATTTGCACCATTTCTACAGAAGGAGGACTGCTTGAGCCAGAGTTTGGATTCCCAGCCTTTGTGCCTACACATTCCTAAAGAGCTTCTTGGCAACAAAGCAACTTGGATAGACAACATTAATAAAACCATTCCTAACTTTTAAAATGATGACTCAGGGATTCATCATTTTTCCTGTGGTGTTTTCACTATACTGAATACTTGAAAGCTAAATTCTTATTTCCTTTTTCAACTACATCATGAGACTGCATTGTCATATGCTTTAAAAGCAAATTGTCACACAGACAGGAATAATGACATTAACTGCTGTCTTAATCTGATGATTTTTCATTTTCAAAGCACCACTACACTCTAAAGACTGGGTTTGAAACATCCAAGTGTTTGAATAAGTAAACAACAATGCTGAGCATAATCCACCAGTAACTTTCTCAGTAATTGACAACATTGCTTTTTTTTTCCCCTCCATATAATGATTTGTAATGTCTGAAGGTCTTTTCCAAGTGCAGTGATTCTATGCTGACAAAATTTTTAAATTTAATGCTCACTCAGTGTTATGAAAACAAATCTGTAATGACACTATGAAAATTAAAGATAAAAGAAAAATGTTGTCTAATAAGCAAATACAGACAGTACATGTCTGTAAGAGATTAGCATTCTTAGTGACACAGTTTTAAGTTCCATCATATCTATTATATTTAACACCTGCCTTTCTGCCTGCCACAGGAGGACAGAGAGGTTTCTCTTCAGTTGCATCCCTACTGCTGTCCCAGACCTGCCACACACTTTCAACTCATTTGTTTGGAAATTACTGTGGAAACTCTGGTCATTACAGATTTTACCATTGGTATCAATAGGATAGTAAGGGAGAATATCATTTATAATTATCCCTTAGTATAAAAATTTCCAGGAATAAAAAGAAAATCACTAGTCCTCTTTTAATCCCACCCCGCAAATGTAAAACATGCAGAGCAGCATTGCATTCTCTTTTGCAAATAAATCCTCAGCATTTTTTGGTAGGAAAACACTTATAATACTACATATAATGAACCATAAACTCCTACTGAAATGTAGTTCCTCCTCTCTGAACTTCACATTCAGTATATAAACCAGAAGGTGTTTGGGGGATTCTGCAGTGCCTGTTGTAAGCACATTGTTCCAGATCACTGTTTTCTTCTTGTTCAACCATAGACTAGAGCTAGTGCTGCCAAGAGCCATTTCATGGAGCAGGTCACTTTTGGAGTCTCCAAAATGGACCTAAAGGATTCTGGAAAGCCTGAAGGCAGTTTAGTGTAGAGAACTGCATTTCAAAGCCTGAGTGATGAGTAACTAACACACTCTATGGTCCTTGATACCTCTGCAAAGAGCATATAAAGCACAGCCAAGTGAGACACTTGTAAGCATCAGTACACCATTACCAAGCAGATCACCTGAGGTTCACATCTCAAATTGATTGTTTTCCTCTGGACCTCTGTCACCTGCAAATTGCCACTTTTAGATTTTACACCAATAATGATAAACATTAGCTCGTACTCTTAAAGTGGGTGTGGTTTTCCTCCAAATTCAGCTGCAGGATAACATTCCTGCATAAATTCAGGCTATAATATGGACTGTTTTCAAAACATTTTGTAACCAAATAATTGTTTGTGCACATTATCCTTGTGCCAAGCAGAAGCCAGTTGTAAAATAGCAGCACCCAGCCAAGGCTGAGCTGTAAAACCCAGCTCAGCTGCAAGAACTTGGGGGTTCAGGGCTGTGTGGTCAGACCATGCCATGGCTGGGTAACAGCTGGGAGGTAGCCAGCAAGCCAGCCCAGAATATCAGGAAAAGCTCCAAGGCTGATGCAAAAGACCATATATTTTGTACATTTTATTGAAGTTGTTGACCTACAATGGCTCTAGACAAAATGGTCACATTTCAGTTCAGGCAGTACAAGCTAAATTTAACTAAACTTGAGCTAAATTCAACCACATTTTCACAATCAAGACAAAACTATAAAAGCCAGAAGACAAACTCTTACTGTATTTCTGTATTTCAGAAGAGATGGAACAGACTCAGAATACCAAAGTAAACCCATATCTATTGGCCTACTATATGAACTTTCCTACTCTATGGTGTATTTGACTTACCATTACTCACTGCTGAGAGCAGTACTGGTGAGGCTTCAAGTCATTCCTGGAAAAAAACAGAGAGGCACTCACCATTCTATTGAATTAAGTTCACCTTCACCTTTTAGATTACTTAATTTAAAGGATATCAAAATTAAAATGAGATTTATGGCTATAGTTAGTTTAGAAACTGCCTTAAATCTTTGGTAATTTCATAAACTATAGCCTGTGTTGTGAATATTTACATTGGGTTAGCATCAACTCTAATAACACTTGAACAAATATTATTTCAGTTTTAGCAAACAACATAAAAAGACAGCACCTCAAATATAGTGACCTGCATTAGCTCTAATTTATTAGCACTAATTTCTCCAAAGTAAACACCACTGTTGCATCTAAAGTGGTTCCTTATTGGAAATAAAGAAATATTTCTTCTTATAAATTTACAGCATAGTTTTATAAACCTCATTAGAGAATGCTACTGTTACTGTAAGGTACATGACAGTAATACATAGTGGCAGGACTGCAATATACTTCTTAGCTTGACTTTAAATAGTTTGTGTTACTTAAGCAGAAATATCAATACTTATCTCACAACATGGAGCTCATATTACAGTCACTACTTGTGTGTTTCCAAGGCTGCAGAAAAGCTTTGCTCTCACATCAGCTGCTCTGTGTCAGATTTCTTCATTCTTGTGCCAATTGAAAGCTAAAAGGGGAAGATGCATCTGAAAACTAGAAAATATAATAAGAGTATTTGCCTAATGGGAATGAGTACAGTAACAGTAACTCCACACTCATCTTGTGAAGTCACCAACACAGAGAAAAAGGTACACAATCAAAAAATTAAGAGAAATTCTTTTCAACTGCCAAGCCAAAATTCAATTTTGTGTTCCTTTGCAATCTGTAATGATACAAGGCAAAGTAGAACCTCAATATCTTCTTAAGTATGTGAAATCACATTAAAAAACTAAACTGATAGTTAGCTATAGTTTAGGCAAGCAGATAGAGGACATCAGACTCCAGAAAATAAAAATTATTTAGCATCTCCTTCCTATGAGTGAGAAAAGAAAGATTTTTTTCTCCTTTTTCTTGTCAAAACTGTTGTATTATTAACTGACATATTTTGAAAGCTACACCTTTTGTGTTTTCTATCACAAAATTTAAGTCCTACAGAGCATTTCCGGTTCTCTCATAACCTATACTTCAGACAGAATTCAACTCAAGAAATAATCCCTGCTTCATCCACTGCAATTTCAAATTGAGGTCAGAATCATGTGTTATGCAACCTTATTTCATGAAAGAAAAAAAACCAGACCTGCATTACAAGCTGTAGAAATCAACACACAATTGCAACCAATGTATAAGAGCAAACAACAGGAAACATGAGAACAGTCAAGAAACTTGAAGGATTACAAGTAACAGAAGTATTTTAGCATATGCTGATAACAAAATAAATGCATTCAGAATAGTGGCAGAAAATAATATTTTTAATGTTCCTATATAAAAAAAACAGACTGCTGATAAAGCAAAAGGTCTTACAAAATGTTCACTTAAGAGACTGTCACATTACAAAATTTCTGGTTGTTCCTTAAATGAAATAGTAAAGCACTTAAATTAGAAAAAAAAAGATTGTGTATTAGTTTCTGCTAAGTCTTCAAAAAAATAAACACAAGCTACAGGTACCAAACAATTACATGACATCACTTTTAAAAAATAACTTCTTACTGGCATCAGCAGAGCATTAAATGCATAAATAAACCCCTTGAGAGGCCTGTGTGTTGCATGGTTATGATGGTGGACAGAACACACATCTGTACAAACACACAGCTGCCCATTGGGTGATGCCAATGGGATAAACACCTCCCAGCTCAAAGCTGGCTCAGGATGCAACTGTGCCACTGCCAGCCCTCATTGTGGGAAACATGGCTTGTCCCAGGCACAGGGGGAGGGAAAGGCCTTACCTGGGGCTTCCACCCTGTGCTTTCTACTCACACCATAATATTCTACTTTTACATTCTGCTCTCTGAAAGCCTCTCATCACTGTCTGACAGCACAGAAATTTCAATAGGAGAGAATGTGTTTTGGTAGTGTGGCTTTGTACAGTTGTACAGAGAGGCTTACAGCTGCTGCTGAATCCCCTGCCAACCTTAATTCCATCACACCAAGTGATCCTTAAGAGAAATGACTTAGGTTTTCTAATCAAATACAAACCTTCTAAATCTTTGTAATCTATTCATGACAGCCTGGTGAATAAATGGTTGCTGAAGTCAGCCTTCAAGTAGCTGAACTTGATTCTCAGAATCCCCCAAAACAATTATTGAACAACTTCTCAAAGCAAAGCACATGTTGCAGTTAGTGTCGTCATCATGATCACATCAGGTTTCCCTGCTGCCTTCCTTTTCTTTAACACACATACAGAAGAGATCATTTAGCTTGCTACATCTATCTCTTAAAAATTCAGCTTTAACTTAGTCTTTATATTAAATGAAAATGTTAAAAATGCACTCAAGATTTTCCTCTAAATCATAGAGTCTCGGGATCTGTGAAAAAATAACTCAATGAGTCACCCTGATCTTTTATCTTCTAATAAATCAGTAGATGAATGTCAGACAAATGTATGTATTTTATTGGCATCATCAATCAAAAGATGACAGATACTTGTCTGAGTTAAAGTGCTGATTTCATAGCCTGTGCATTCCTAGAGCATTGGGCACTGTGGAAGTTTGAATATTTGTTCAGCTTTTTCATTCTTACATCCTATATAGAAAATAAGGTCAAAGCATATGTCCAGTATTTAAATAAACACGTTTATGCTGAAGAAGCTGGTGAGCAAATGGGGCAGGATAGGGTTACTGCCTGGTCAGCTGGTTTTATTGCCTGGCTTACAGTGCTCAGTGGGCTTTTCTAAGTCTTGGGTAATAAAATCATGTCATGCATGATGATTAGTTTGCAGGTAGTTGTTTTTCTTTTGAACTGAATTTCTAATCCTCAGAGAGGTAAAGACGGTCTTGAAATCCTGAATACTAAAAGCCAGAGTAAAAAAAAAAAAGAGAAACAATTGTAAGCCTCCCACAGATTCAGAGACTTAGAAACATTTAATACAGTCATACATACTGTTTGGAACCCCAGCTTATTATCTTTGACTACTTTGAGGCAAAAATGCTGCACGTCATCACTTACGGTAACTTGCTGAATGCATGGGTGGAGAGAAAGCCAAGATACCAAAGTTTAGGAAGAGGACAGTCTTTAAAAGAATATCCAGCCCAAAACCATAAAATATAAGAAACCCTTGACATTACAAGGAGACAGTGTAGACATACAGAGAGAGACTTGATCAACTATGTTTGAAGTAAATTGAAAGGCTGAAAAAGCATCAGTAAGAATGAATGGCCTTCATTTGGTGTGGAAATTAGGGAAGTCAGAGAGCACAAAAGAACAATTTGAATATCCTAATGTTGCTTATAGATGCCATCTGAAAGGAGAGCCATACCAAATACCAACATGGTAATGAATCTGGGGAATAGGCCAATTCTGAAGTTCCAAGATCAACAAAATTTAAAAATCCCAAATTTTTGGCAAATCTCGTCTTACATCATTATTATCTAACACATTAGTATTTTAAGTCAGATGGGTGCTTAGTAAATGTTAGAGTCCTTTTCTCTTTCATGAAGCACTGCCTTGCATAAAGAAAATTATTTAATTCATATTTATCTTCTTAACCTAGGGTTCATTTTAGCCCTTCAGTAATTGTAAGGAATCATGAATGCATGGAAAATGAGAACATAACTATGTGAACAAAAAAAAAATATAGTAAATTCACATAAAGGACTTCTGACAATATATTATTATGTTTTCGATAAATTCAGACATTCAATGCTTTTCTTTCAAAGCAAAGAAATTATTTTGTTGTAATAACTGCAGATAATTTTGTTGTAATAACAAAATTATTTTGTTGTAATAACTGCAGATAGTATAAAAGCCTTTCAAATACTAATAGGAGCTCTGTTTTCAAACACCTGAGACCAGCCACTGGTCTCTTTTGGAGACTGTAGACTGGTTAATAGATTCCAACTTCTAGAAATTGAATCAATTCTTTCCTCAGAGATACATAACTTCTTGCATTAGCACAAGGATACAGTACTTTTCTGATTTCTCTGGACCCTGAGCTGAAAAAGACTCTATATCCACTTTGGGTTTTGGACACCCAGCTGCTGGTTTTCGTGACAAAGTAAAACTCTAATTTTTCTACTGAATTTTGTCTGAATTTCCCCAAGCCTCCAGTTTTGACTCTGCCTCCCTGTCCCATATATCTACTCTCTCTCTTATACACTGTGACAACTTAACTATACACTTAAGGCTCAACAGATCTATAAACTCGACAGAAGGTAGAGGAAAAAGACAATCCACTTTGTTCACTGCTGAGATTTAGGGTTTTTTTTAACAAAACAGAACTTTTGAATAATCTTGAATAAAACACAATTTCCCAAACAAATCCTATAAACTTTCTGAATGTGATGCAAGCTTGGAGAAAGGCTCACAGAGACAATGATTATCTGCATATTGCCCTCATAAATATTTGGAAAGAAAAGTGCATTTTTTAAAATATGACTTTATAGATAGAATTGTCCCTGCAAGCACCACTAAACAAAAACAGACCAAAACACTTCACTAATTAATGCTTCTGGAGGTCAGCAGTTAAAAAAAAAAATTAAAAAGAAAAAAAAGACAAGAAAGAGAAGACGAGGAAAAAAAAGACAAGAAAAAAAGACAAGGTAAAAGGATTAAATCTGTATTACTGAAAGCTGTAATTGTATTGGATGAAACAAAAACAGTATGTCCCTACATGAAGAATGATAAAAACGTTCCACTATTCTTCTCTTTTGCTACTAGATGACTTGGCAGCATAAAGAGAATCTTTGTTTTGCAAGCATGTCCTTAACATCTCTCTCACTGTCTAAGACATGTCTAAGACACATTATTTATATTGTGAGAAACAGACTTTCAGATAAAGCCTCCTCCAGATTCAAGGATTTTATGTGAAACTACCAACAGAAAGATGAATACCAAAAGATCTTAAAGCAGTTCCAAATGAAAGAATTGCCATCATAAGCCACTACTTAAGGCAGGTGATGTTCTATGTAGTGAAATGGTACCTTGGTAATTATGTACAAGCTCTGCTCTCTTAACTATTCATAGCAGCGTAACTGAGGTACTTGGAGAGTCTGTGCTGCTCACAGGTCTCAGCTCAATGATTACCTCAGCTTCTCACATGCATTTTGTCACTCTTACTGAGCTCCCTGCTGCATACCAATACACCTAAGCAGCCTCCAAACAAAACTACTCTTAATATGTTCTATTAGTTTTTAAGAATTTAAGAAAACATCCCAATTTCCATGCCTTAACTTCCAGAGTGGCTGGAAAGCACACTGCATCAGTGGTACTGCCCTGGTATTTGAAGGCCTTAAATTCTATTCTTAAATTTTATGCTAGTTTATGTTCCATGAATCCCACTTATTTCTGCTGGGCTCTTTTTTCATGCAGACCTAGAAGTGAGTTTCCAAAGTCATTCTCATTTGAAAACTTTTTGCTGCTAAAGGATCAAACAGGACAAAGGATTCCTTCCACAGTAATGTACTTTTGTGCACAATCATGGACTGATTCTGTGGAAGTGTCTTGCATTTAGCAGGAATATTATCCTAGAAAACATTGGGAGTTTCTGGTTTATATTTACCAAATATATATGGGCTCATTTTTCCCCTTGCATTTTCTGCCATTTTCGCCCACAAGTTCACACATTTCCAAAGGTACCTACTAAGGAATAGAAGGCAGGGGAATTCATATCTCTATGAATATGTAGACAATATGATAATCATGACTAACAATCTTTTGACTTGGTCCATAATGCCTGTCTTCTGTCAAAATTATTAGGGCTATAACATTGATAACATTCCATGTGCTAAATAAGGAGGAATCAAAGCCTGACTTTGGGGACTTTTTGTTCCCTGAGGAGCATGCATCTTTAGTTGGAGGAGATATTTTTTTTCTCCTTTATAGTTTGCTCCAAAAGAATGACTGCACTTTAAGTGCACGTGATCACTAAGATTCATCAATGAGAGGATGCTGTATTTTGAATCACATAAATATCCTAACAAATAAAATGTAAAGCACACTTTAGAGAGCAAGCACTAATAGTTAAATATCCATAAGGTTTTCAAACATAAATTAGACTCATTTATAAGTTTGTTAATCTTTGAATGAGTTATATTACAGTACTAAAGGAAGAAAAGTGCAATGATCCTCTGCAGTGCAGGGCTAGATATTTATTGTCAGTTAAATTGGCTTATTAAATGTGGTAGGATAAATGGACCTTTCTGTAGTGCAATCAGAATCACTAATTCCTGCTGTGACTTTACAAGAACTGGTAGCAAGAAAGAAAACAAAAAACAGCAGAAATAGAGAGATCAGAGACTTTACAATGAAGTGCCATAGTTCTGGAATGTCTACAAGAGCTGCTATAAGCAAATACTGCATGACCTAGAATTGTGTCTCTAGTTTGTTCAGCAGGTCAGAAAAGGAGACAAAGATGGATGGGGTGGTCACTGAAAGAAACTGAGTTTATATTCTAGACTCCACTAGAAATTGTCTCTGCTGGCTGAGACATTCTGTTACAGGAAGTTTCTTCCACAATATTGAACATAGGGTCATTTTAATGTCAGCTGTTTTCAGTGTAAAACGATGCTGTTTTGCACAGATTCCTTTATTACTGTGTCAAACACTGCATATACAGCACTAATCCCACTGTGTATTTGTGCTGCTTAGAGCAGTGCTGGGAATGATGGACTACAGTGGAAAGGAAAGACAGATCAGTTAGGAGACCTTTGCAAGAGTTACTTTGCATGAGTTAATGAAAGGTTGGAGAAACAGAACAAGCCTTATCTTACAGATTAATAGATTTTTGTCTTGGTAAAATCATACATGTCATTATTAGAGGCTAACACAGCACATTCCACTGTTACCATCACTCACAGGCAGCTGCCTAAGCTATCTAATAAAAATGCTAATTGTTTTCTATTAAACCATTCCTGATATCTTCTGAGGGTCTGTGGGGTCTTTTTAGTTGGTTTTGGGGTTTTTTAAGTTAGAGGCTAAAACAAGTGATATTTTCAGTGATATTCAGAATCAGCCTAGCTCACCTTCCACTGCAGTCAGTGACAAATTATTAATTGTGATTCTCTCAGTACATTCAGTTTATCCTACCCATTCCCTGAGGTTTAGGTGTTTCAAATTCCTGGCTCTCTTCTCCTGTCCACCTTGACATTCAAAGCTTTTTAATCAGAACAAAAGATTCATGACTTAAGAGTTACAATATGTTCAACTCAAACTTCAGAGCTGAGGGAAGGTTATACATGGAATCAAAAGCATCATTCATAGAAAAGTTTACCTCCACAAAAACCTGTTAAGTTTGAATTCCATGCATTATGTAACAATTTGAAAAGGTGGAATTTCACAATATGAAAGAACAAGACAGATTAATGCTCCAGGACCCCCGGTCTCTATTCTCTTTCATTTACTTTACAGCATCACAGAGCCAATGAGAACACCTTAGATATAAACATGTATTATATGTAGTATCAGAGTGCTGGATAAGGACCTGCATAAGCTGCCTGCTGAATTATAGGTGTTGTCTTCATTTAATCCACATAAATAGAAGAGGAGGCTTTTTTCACACACGTCAGCACCCTGGGTTAAATGTAACTCCATTAAAACCATGCTGCTCACTGATACATGGCCTAAGGACACTGTGCTTGCAAAAGAAAAGAAAATCGGCATTAAATTTATGACTTTGAAAAAAATGAGAATTTCCTTCCTCTTCCCAAATAAAAGCGAATTTTACTATAGTTGGATAATACTTTGGTGTACTCTTCTAAATAAAGCCATTCTACTGGTTTTATTTAGCCTTTCTAGTCCATTTGATTACCAATTTTTATACAAGTTCTTAAAAAAATGATGTATTATTTATTGTGAGCAAGATGTAGAATGATACACCAACTTAGAGATTCTATACAGTGTAGATTTAAGTAATTATCACAATACAACAAGAAACTTAATTGCTGCCACTGAAACTAAGCTTCTTGTCAATAAAAATCTGACACCTAATAAATAATAAATTGGTTTTTACACATCCATAGTGATCCAAACCCTCTGTTACTGAAATACGTCTAACAGCAAAATTTGGACACGTACCCTGCAGTTCAGAAGTGGCAGCTATAAGATATTGACACTGTGTACTTTTGCTAAAACACTGTTGACTATGTTTCAAAAGTGGATTCATGACAATTCCAAGCCAAATTCACATAAAAGCTGGAAAATGCAGAACAATTTTCAAAGGTTCTGAGCACATTAAATGATTACTGAATTTCCACATTTTGATACATCAGGAAAAAAACATGTTCTCTAAATCAGTAACACTTGGGGTAAGAGTATTTAATTGACCTTTCAATGCTCATCCAGTGTAGAGAATGTAATCACAGATCATGGCAACACCATGAATAAACATTACTGTAGAGCTCATTTCTAGGAAGCCACTGATGAGGAAATCCAGAAAAAAAAAAAAAACTAGGCATGATAAAGCAAAAAAATATTGTGGGTATAAACTGATTTGTGGGGGAAAATAATTTTCCCCATTATTACTAAGACACCCCCTCTTCTCTCTACTCCTTCCTTAATTCCTGTATGAACTGCTGGAAAACTAAAGGAATGTTTGATTCTCCTCACGTATAGATGGATGAGGAAGCAGTGGGTAAGGAATGTCTGTGTAAATAGAAGCACAAGGGAATCTTTCCTCTGCTATCCACAGAAATAGTAGCCAGTTATAAAGGAGTAATAATTTGCTTCAGTAGATGGTACACAGAGATTACACTGGGGTGCAAGTGCAGCTCACAGAATTGAACATTCACAGTCAGCCAGTCAAAGAACAGGTAAACTTATCCAGTCATTTCTGAACCTGTAACCCATCCCACTTAAATGTGAAATACATGTCAGGAATGTCTAAGTGTTTCTGACAGAAAATACCATTACCTTTCACTGTCTCTTTCTCCTGGTGCACTGAGAAGCCAGGTGTGCTGAGCTGTTAATTATTGTTTCAGGTCAAACTGCTAATAATTCCGTGGGTGAAATATCTATACAGGTGGATGTCTCTACACATCCTGGAACTGGTGAGCATAAAGTCACTGTAAAAGGTA
>WEIV01012634.1:6563-32475 GCA_013390005.1 Calyptomena viridis
ACAGGCTCAGTTTTAAAGGAGACCTTCAGACTGGCCTGAAATTAGGAACTAAAGATAATATTCACAATCTCTGCTTCTGATTTTTAACCAGAAAACTTTCTGTTCCTACAAGACCGAGTATCAAAGTGTTGTACTCTAAGCCAGGTACAGCAAATGTTGTCAAGCACAGGGTTATGCTAACACAAGACCCTGGTGTCTCTGTAAGGACAAACATATTTGTTGTTGGGGACATCAGGGTAATCGATCACAACACACAGCAGTTATTCACAAAAACATAATAATGGTACGTATTTCATCTGTACTTCCCTGATTATTTTTTTTTAATACTTGAGAATTTCCACCAGACACACAGTGAGTATTTCCCCACTAAGAATTACAGAGGTAGGGGCAGAGCACAGGAGTTATGACTGACCTGGCTGCTGCCACAGAACCTCTAGGAAAGAATTCCTGCAGGAAGAACAGAGACCTGGTCTGTATCATGGGGCCATAACAACTACAAATCAGGGCTCACCACTTTTTCTGCTGTTGTCTAAATAAACCCCTAACATAGATCACATTTAAGCTGCTTGGTCATGGATAATAGATTGACTCCTTGCTGAGCTGCCCCACCATGGAAGTTGTTCTGTTAGTGAAACAATGGTTTTGCTAAAACCAGAAAAATCAGGCTCATTATTGTCTTTCATTTTAAAGCGTATGACTAATACTGAACGGTTCAATATGAAATATAAAAATTCTTTTGTCAGTGTCAAAATGTGTTACGTTTGAAGGACTTCAGAAGAGGCGGCGAATAAAGTCTGAATAAGAGCCATGAATAAACATGTACCACTTCAGGCAACAAATTTGTTGTGTCAATGTGCCAACATGAATCAGGCACTGTGCAAGCAATCTGCAGACATTTTAGACACGGTTTAGGATGAGGCTGTTTGGGGATTTTTAAGTAAAACATTGGGATAAAATCCCACTACTTATAATGTTTTAGCCAAAGAATTTAGAACTGATTAAGTCAGACTCTCCCAAACTCACACTACAAAATTGTTGTACCAATAATCCATGAAAAACTGCCATGGACAAACTTTTGAAACTAAGTATCAAGAGATGATCATATCTACAAATCTAATAAAAATGCTAATATTATGCACATTAGGCACAGAGCCATTTGATTTCACTTTCAGCCATGACATATTCTGATCTGAAGGGGAAGACTTTCCAAACATAATGTTAAGGCATAACATGTGCTCTAATTCCACTGCTGTCGGCTGACACGGGTTTGGAGTTGGGGGATTCTACAGTGATGGATTTCTCCAAGACAGTGCTGGTACCAAATGGAGAATCCTGGTAGCCTGTGTTAATAAGGGAAAAAAATAAAGAGTGCTTGTGAAAAACTTGACTCAGAAAAAAGGATTTATTTTACAAAGGCAGGTGAACTTGAAGAATCAGTTATGAAACAATTTCTATTTAGGTCGGCCAGTAGAAGATCATACATTACCTGACACACTCTGGGGCTGGTGATTTTCCTTCCCATCACAGAGGCAATCTGAGAATTATTTTCTCAAGGGGATATTTTCACTCCAATGCTATACTCTAAGGGACAGAAGGAAAAGGGCCTCAGGCATCCCTGGGCTTTCTCTGAGCTCAGCGATCTCAGCAGGAGCACTTGACAAACAAGGCTTCCCCTCCCTAATGCAGTGAGTAAGGATAAACGCTTTCCTGAGTGAAGCTCATTGAGTCTTCACCCATCCCCTCATCGACAACACTATTTTCTCACGAGCAATTTGTCCTCTGGCTGCTTTTCCAAAACTGCCACAAAATGCTTCACAGCCTACTGCTGCCAACTGCAAGGTACAGTGCATGTTATCCACACTCCCTCCTACCCTCCTCGGAATTCAGACACCTCCGTGGTCTCTTCCACCACTGAGAGATCAAAGCACTCAGTTACCTGCCCACGAGTTTACACTATGCTCAGCTAGAAACGAAACGATACAAAATAGAAATAAAGTTACAAAATACTTTAAATTATTTACCATATTGATAAAATGCCTACTTTTGATAGCACATATTAATACAACCATCCAGAGCTGCTGTGAAGATACATGATAAAAAATAAATTCCCTTCACCATGGAAAAATACAAAAAAAATTCTTACATCTTCATAAATATTTGCAAGTAGATGTATTTTTACTTTACTGGTATTCGTCAGAATACCTGTAAATAATCTTAAAAAAAAAATCTAAAGTATACATGTGATAATACTCTAAAAGTGAAAATCACAGTTCCTATTTTGAAGCATTTATTACATTTGTTTTCCTATTACTTGCCTTGTGTTTAACAAAATAAGGGCAAAAATTACTTTTTAAAAATCACATTTAAAAATCCATTTTAACACATTTTTAAGTGTTATAAAGGGCTTCATATCTTTGAAAAGCACTTATTAAAAATTACATCTTAAATACCCTACACCAGAAAGTAAGTTAGCCTATAAGCCTGATAGGGGTCAGGGTAATAACACAGAATGAACAAATTACACTGTCATTCCACTTAAATTATTTAAGTTATTTAATTTGACCTGTAGATAGTCTCTTGTCTTCTCATCATGCCTGACTTTTAAGTGGGAGGTCTTCATTCATGATGATCCTTTAATGGAAGCAAAGCTTTCTCCATTTAACCCATGGTGTTATCAATCATGTACAGGGATAAATGAGGCTGTAAGATTTTGCCAGTATCACAAATGACACTGTGACCCGAGGCCAACATCTTTATTTGCTTCTCCAGTGATTCACTTCAGCAGATATTAACCAATTTTATAATCCATGAAAGGCAAAATTAAAGGACACCATCCATAAAACAGAATAATTCCTATCAGCAACAAAGTGATGTCTGTATTATCTTATAAATTATATGGCCATACAGTGTGGTAATGTAATGAAGTAAAGATGGTAATAATCAAATGCCTAGGGCAAATGCTAATATGCATTTAATCACACAGCATGAAGCCATTTGTCACTACAGTTGAATGCATGTGTACATAAAATACATGAGTCACGTCCTTATTGTTATAGTATAACAGCATCAATTTCACACTATCATTTTACCACAATAACAACTGCAGCTTTTGATATTAACTAAGACATTCAAACGCCAGAAGTGCAACTGATGGCAATATCTTAAAAAAAACTATTTTGAAATACGTTCCCCCTACTATTTAACTTGACACATTCCAATATTGCATGTGTGCAGAATTCAACAGCATTTCTCTACAAAACCCCCTTCAGGTATATTTTTTGCAACATCCTCAGTTTCTTTTTAGAAACAGGGTAATTTATGGTGTTTCACAATAGGGTGAATCACATGTATCAATCTTGACAAGTAATTATTGATTTTCATTTGTTTGTTTATCAGTACTTACACACATACAAGAAAAATACAAAACACCTGGCCTAAAATAATCTAAAGTGTTTGCAAATTCTGCCTCCGGAAAGATTACACTGAAGAATAAGGATTAAATCCTGTGCCTGGTGAAACTCAGGAATGAAAACATTATTGGAAAAACTTTACCTGTGTAAATCCAGTAACTTCTGATCCAAGGGATGGCCATAAAAATATGTCTGGTCAATTCCTATACAATGGGATAAGAATGAGCTCTATCACCTCTGTGTGTCAGATGGAGCCCACTAAAACTGACATCTCAGCTGTAAGGAACATCTCTGTGACTATTTGTGAAAAACAGCACAAAAGTTTATGCAACTGCAGTAAATTCATCCAGGTAAATAGGGTACCTGGTTCACCCACATACGTAGTTGTGTCCAGTCAAGTGCTAGAATTTAAATCTAAATATGATAAGTTACTGTATTTTCAAGATGGTTCCACTGCTGTGGAACCATCAAGTCAGATTACATTTTAACAGGTATAATCCAGATTTTTGTTATGTTAAACCGAAGAGTATGGAACACTGTTTGCTTTTAAATAAAATTATTTTAAAAAACATTTATACTCAAAAATGGCATAGTATGACTGAATTTTATACAAGATGTCATAAATATTACAAATAAATAAATAAACACTCTACACAGGGTAAGGTTACCTTTATGATCATTAAAGACCAAAATACATTTAGAGGCACTGCCTGGTTCTTAAAAAAAATTATAACAAGTCTCACATACATTTCCACTTTCCAAGGAAATGTCTTTTTGATACTGTTCAAACATCGTCTTTTATTGGAGAGAACTAAAAGCAGATTTGACAAGAATCCTTTGTTACCTCAAAAAAGTGAAAATGAGATAAATCCTTAAATTCTATTACAAGTTTCTGAAGCAATAGCTTACATAGAAGTTTAGGAATTAGAAAACATCAGCCAGTTGTACCAAAGGAGTCTAAAAGCCCAGACTCCATGATTCTGCTAGGAAGAGCTCATCAGAAAGAACCAGGAAAACCAAAAGCAGATGTTCATCATTTTCCAGATTCCATATCTCATGTCTCTTTCACACCTTGGTTGCAAAAGCCAGGTGGGATTCCTGCCCAGTAACAAACCCTACTGGTACACAGGGCCATCAAATGTGCACTGTAAGGCAACTTGATACATTGCCTGTGCAAAGATAACTACAGAAAAGAAGTCTAGAATGAACTAAAGTTTTTAAGAACTATTGACTTGCTAAGAACCCATATGTAAAGGTTTTGGTGGCCTAACACCTCTTTTATTGGATCTTAAATTTCTTGGGACCTCTTTGATCAGAAAAAATAATAATTTTTGAAGACAGCACTCTCCATATCACAATTGGTGCTTTTTTTTCCTGCTTTAGATTCAGAGATTTTCTGTAGGCAGGGTTCTTTATTTTTAAACTTCTACAGTATACAAGTAAACTTGTATGTCGTTATGTTTGACCTTGAGTAATTTTTCAATTTAGAGATTTATAGACAAATATTACTTTTTCTTTTCTCCTCCATCCCACACTTCCAACAAGAATTATACCATCTTTTTTAGGAAAAACAGGTATTTGTGCATGCCAGACATCAACCAAACCCAAACAACACACCGGACTTGCCCATCCACAATCCATCTGTTCTGGTCCAGAAGTGCAGCTCCTCTGAGCTTTGGAAAAGCCACCGGGAGCTGCTTTCAGATCCAGAGTGCCAACAACGCTGCGATGAGGAACACGCTCACAGGGTACAACACACTGCCCTCAACGAGCTGTGCTGGCTTAATTCTCTATTTTGTTTCCCTTCAGGGCGTGTCTTTCAGCAATTTGTTTTGGGTTTTAGCTGAGAATGGTTCCCTCGCACACACAAGCCAAAGCAAACAACCTCAGCCTTTCCCAGGAATGCAGGTTCTAGGAAAAGCAGCATCACATCTAGCAATTCCAGAAATTATGTATCTGTATGCAACAGAGGGCGATTTAACAAAAATATTTCCTTCCCAGAAAGGCATCTGCCGTGCAACTCATATTTTAAAGATGCTCCTCTACAGTCTTGTTAATAATATCACTGTATCTACTCACTGTCATCTGTTATCACAATGATCTACAAATCATTATGCCATCATACAAGAAAAACAGAGTATTACCTTCAGAGTCTTTGAAAACTTTGAAAGTTAATCAATTGTCAAAAAAAAATCCCAAACTTTTCAGCTTTCAAAAATGTATTGCCAACCTTAAGACAATTTCTTTCTAAAAGCTAAGATAAATATATTGGTTTTCGTTTACAAACAATTATGCTCTTCCTCAAAATAGAAAGACATGGACTCTTTTAAGAGACTATAAACCAGAAGACAATAAAAATCTAATACTTGTATTTTTGTAGTCATATGCTATTCAATCAAAAATCATTTGGAGGAGGGATGAGGCAGACTTGTGGTTTTTGAATGCAGAAGATTGTATGATTTACTGAAATTTTCGGTAGAGGAGGTAGCATTGTCAATGCAAAGTATTTATTTTAAAGGACCACATGACTAAATGACTAGTTTTCATTTTAAATAAATATTGATTTATACTTAAGTTCCATAGAATCTTCTTTTATTCCTACATTACATACACAATGTAAGAATAGCTGTCTCAGGTCAGGTAAAAGGTCCTTCTACCTCACTATTTCATCAATAACAAAAACCCAGTTATAAGTATCTTCTACTGAATTAAAGTGAACATTAATTCTTCTCCTCGACCTTGAAACTATAGGATTTTTAAATTAGCCCAGAGCACAAATTTGGATCATGTGTTGTTTTTTATACTGTAAGACACAAGTACAACATTCCCATCAGTGTGCAATTTATGTTTGGACAACACCCTGCAGACTGGTAGAACCAGACAGTTTCCTCAAGGCTTTTCTGGAGAACATTCTCCATCCCCTTAGAGATGGATTAATAACACTTTGCTTTACCTGCTCTCAATAAGTACCTGTATCTACCCTTTTTCATGCTCCTTCCTAAAGTTTGAGGTTACACAAAAAAGAATTGTCTAGAGGACTCATGACAGAAATTCTGAAAAAGACAGAGCTTAAAAAAGAAAGGCTGTTACTGAAGACAGCAAAGATGTTTTCTGCCACTGTAACAGCTGAAGACTTAAAATTAACATTTATTCCTGATAGGACATAGTCTACAATTCAGTTCATCTTAGCCAAGGAAGAGATTTGAGATTGCATGAGTGTTCCTTATTTTCCAAAGATAAAACAGACCTAGTCACATCAAGCTGTCCTTATCCATGGAACCAGCAGTTTCTGGCCTAAATTCAATGGCATTTTACTTCAAGTGTAAAGATTTTAAGTGTGGCAGCTGAACACTTGTTCTAGAGTTACCTTTTCAAAGCCTAGGAAGGGATCATGTCCTTTCCAGGTGGGACACCAACATCACCTCCATAAGAGAGCACAGCAATTGTGCTTTAAAACATACTTTAAAATCTTTGCTGACAAAACCATCATTAGACACCAGTAATCTGAAACAGCCTGGTCAGTGATATGTTGGTAATGTTTCAAAGTTTCAGATTTTAGTAAAATTGTGGGAAAAGTGTTGGCTAAAGAACTCTCTCAGCTGTTAAAATTCTCAGGTTTTCTTTGTCAAGAGCAATAGGTCTTGGTTAGTTGTTTTGTTTCTCTCATTTGCCAGGAATGTTTTATGTAGGTTTTTCTCTTTTCTATTTGGTTTTCTCCACATTTCCAACTCTGTTTCATACGTTAATGAAGCTGCTGTTAGGGAGTACAGGTAAGGGAATTTATTTTTTATAAAATATGATGGTATGGTTAACAACTCCATCTGTGTTTCAAACCCAACTAAATATAACAGCTAACATAGAACATCATATGATGACAAAAAAAAAAAAGAAGGAAAGCTGAACAACACATTCCAGAGAAGACCAAACTGATGACCCAGAAAGCTTATGGGAAAGTCCCTCTGAGAGTCTTTTTTATTCAATCAGCAATACTTCATTTTGATGTGATAGTAGGTGTTTCAAGTAATTATTGCAGTGCTCCACTTCAACATTTTAGATCATAATCCAATAAAGATTACTCCCATCAAATGCAGAGCCATGATAAATGCAAGTTGAAGAGTGACGTTTTTAAGCATGTTTTGTCAGTAATTCCAGAGTCTGTATTACCTACCTGTTGAATTCTGGGTGAAACTTAAGAGATTGGAGCTGCTTGTCCAAGTACTAAAATGTTTGGGATCTTAATTTCCCCCCCACTACAAGAGATTGCTTTCAGTAATTTGAATTCTTTGATGAAAATACATAATCTTTCACAAGCTAGCCAGCCCAGGCATGTTCCAAAAATGGGTGATTTAAATATCTAATATTTCCATATCATATTAGTTGGTTACTACGGCTAACACAGAAATACATTATTTTTACATTATTATTACTTTCTCTAATCAAAAATAATTACATATTTTATTGTGTCTGTCTTTTACAGGGCAATAATGTGGTAAGAACTTAGACAAAACTGAAGGTTTTTTCAACCACAAGTAAAAATATTATTAAGCAAGCAGCAAAAAAGATAACTCAATTGAGCTCAAATTGAAAGAGGAAACCATAAAACAGTTGCACTCCAAGACTGTAAAAATGTTTACCTACTACATGCTTGTATGTGGGATTAAACTCACCTTCTCCCTCATCTTTCAATTCTAACATTGCTTAATATTTAGTCAGCATCCTTTTAGCTTTAGTACAGAGGCATTAACTGTTGAGGGGATTAGAAGAAGCCAAGTTTACCCAAATTTTACAGGCACCGAAAAAGCTAGAGGGGTTTTAACGAGACAAAAAGCAGTTCACGTCCGTTTTAAACACCATGCTGCCACCTAGTCGACAACCTCCCGAACTGTGCTGTCCTGGAGGCACTGCAGTCACAGCTAAAGCCAGGCGACGAAATTCAAGCCATTTCCCAAAACCGTCTTTGTGCAAGGACTATGGTATCAGAAGCAATGAGAGCCCCAGTTACCTCCCCTGCCCAGCAGCACTGCTCTGCCAGCACAAAAACTGCAGCTTTCAGTGCCCACCTCAACATGTCACTCACTGCCAAAAGAGGGGATGTGTTCAGGCAGCATTCCCATGTCGTAGCTCCTCCTTGTTTGTGAAACACCTACACCAAGTGCAGAACAAGGAAATAACTGGACTGAGTACCATCAAGGAAGGGATGAGTCTAAAGCAATATAATACGAACATTAAAAATATTTTTGTTGAGGAATGTGTTGAAGAAAACTATCCCTGAATGTGAGAATTCCAAAGGCCTGTAAAATTTAGTTTTATCAATTAAAGGAGGCTGGCTGCTGTGGAAGCATCATTCAGAACCACGCTGAGCTGTGGAAGGCTTCTGACATGACAGTCTCATTAAGGGGAATAAATTGCTCTCTTGGCTAAATCTAATCCAAAAGATTAGGGACCCAGCAGCAGGAGGAGCAAATAATCTCCTGTGTCAACAAGTTCAGTCACTACTGATATTTATCCTCTTTCCAACATCTGGAACTATCTATGTTATATCCAGAAAGAACTGATTTCCTCAAAGGCTGCTTTGTTTGGTTTTTTCCTTCCCTCTTCTTTTAAAGGTGTCTGACAAAAAGTACTACTTTTCCCTCTACCAACCATTCCTCAACTTATACTAACAACTTATATTAATATCACCATTAAATATTTTGGTATCCCTATGGTAAAACATCAAACAGAACTGAATTTTATCTCGATGGGGCATAATATATGAGAATTGTTTCTTTGCTGCCTGAGCATCATAGATAACATTAATATTAGTGACAAAAAAAATCCTATCTCATCACAGGAACAATTTTCTAATTCTATATATGGGTATCTCACTAGAGAGTAAGGACTTCTCTGCAGCACCAGGTTTGGAACAGCTCCCACAGGAGCTCAGGAACACAAAGTTTTATGTCTCCTCCCCGTGCCACAGCACCCCCAAAACTCCAGAACAGCAGATACTGCAGAAAGCAGCCAGCAGTTCTCCTCCCTCTTTGGGTACCTACTCCAATGCACAATGAACAGGTACAGGATTTTTGCAGAACAGAAGACAGGACGCATGAGCTTTCTGTAATGATGCATTAGAAGACCAGAATTACAGTGATAACCTGAATGCAAAAGACATAAGAAACCAAAGAGCAGCAACATTTTTAAGATGACACAAATATACTGAAGATGGTACTTTTTGGAGCTTTTTTCATGTTAGCCTTTACCAAGAACATGACTGACATCTTACCCGAAATACTCAGTAAATGTGGGTGTTTCAGATATTTGTTCACATTCCTAAGTGAATGACAAATCTAAACTTTCCTACCGAGAAAAACTTTGCAGCTTGAAGCACTCTACTGTTGGCTGCATGTTTAGTTATTTTTTTCAGCTGAAAATATTTTGTCAGGATTACAGTAACTGGGATATCCGAGGAAACTGAATGTGAAAGGACATCAGGGTTTCACTCCTGTGCAGTTACCTGTGAGGCTGAAACGTGGATGAAGTCACACACAAGCAATGCAATGAGCACCAAATGAACTGTGTGAAGGTGTAACACACAGGGAAAGGAGGAGAAACTCCCCAGTACTTTCTTGTCCTTTTGGATTCAGGACAGGCTTGGAACAGATGATAGAGGAAGTCCACCAGGTGTTAATGTATTTTCCTCACGGAGATGTGGCAGGACCAAAGTGTTCATACGCCAAGAGCCAAGCAGCCTGTCTAGATTAAATAAGCATTTCCAGATTTTGGACAGGGCATTGCACAAACAACCCATATAAACAGCAAGAGACTAAACCCTGCAAGTCAAAACTGAGGAAAGGTGCCGCTGTCCCCGGGATCATCAACGCCCAAGATCATCAACAGCACTGCGGCCTCCCAGGCCCAGCTGGAAAACTGCCTTTTTTAAAGCAAACAAAGCCACACACACCTTGTTTTCCCCAATTCCACCGGAGCAGAGGCAGGTTTTTCTCCAGCAGGAGCAGCACCGAGCCCTCGCCCTGCTCTGCGGGCAGCAGCCGCGGCCCCGGGGCGAACCTCCCCGGCCGAGCGGCCGCGCTCCCCTCAGGGCACGGACGGAGGCAGCACACGCCTGTAACACAGCTAATCCCACTTCGCTCCCAGTACACAACAGCAGAACACTTCCCCCTTTCCCGTCTGAAGTGTAAATCCCCCTGGAAACCAGAATTTCCAAGCCCCCGCCCCCTTTCTAGGCCGGAACGCCCTCACGCCCAGGTGTCCGGGGGGAGCGCAGCGAGCCCGGGGCTGACACCGTGAGGGGAGAAAGGCTCTGAGCTGACACCCTGGAGGGAAAAAGGCTTTGGGGCTGACACTGTGAGGGCAGAAAGGCTTTGGGCGGACACCCTGAAGGGCAAAGGGCTTTGGGGCTGACACCGTGAGGGCAGAAAGGCTTTGGGCGGACACCGTGAGGAGAGAAAGGCTTTGGGCGGACACTGTGAGGGCAGAAGGGCTTTGTGCTGGGCACACTCATATCGTATCAATGTACAAAAACACAGTTAATATACCCCAAATCCTTTACTCTGCCCTCTGGTGACGCCACCTAAGTTCATTTTAAAGTGAATGGCACCCAGAAGACAATTTGGGTTTTAAGACACATCAGACACTGGTTTTCCTCATCTTGTATGTCCCGCTATAGTTTTTTGTCTGTAAGTATTTTACCATAAGCTTCGTACTACTTTTCCCCAGAGGTTTGGTTGTGTTGTTTTGTTTTGAGGTTTTTTGGTGGGTGGGAAGTAAATTGGATTTCTCTATTTGATTTTCATTTTAAACCATAACAATATTCTTTGAATTTTACAGCTAGTTAAAGCACACACAATGCTAAGGAGCAGGTGATTTGACTTTTGGGAAGCACACAGCCCAGCTTTGCTGGAATGTGCATGATAAAGAAAATGCTTTATGACAAAATCAATGTTTCCAAGCCACTCAAGTGAAAAAATAACTTTTTAAGGAATATCTGCAATAAAACCATTAAAATAAGCAAAATTATGATGATGCTCAGAACAATACTCTTACTCAGTCCAAATAATTTCTCATTAAAAACCTTGCTTTCTTGGCTAGGTATCTTCAGCGGCACAAAGGAATATTCCCAGGAAAGCTTATTCCAGTAATGCCAGAAAGCTGCAGTGACACTGACCCTCTGGGATGCTCCATGCCTATGTAAGATCATCTCCTCTCCAATACACCATCAAGTTAGTCCTCATTAACCTCAGCAGGCTTCACAGAGGTCATGCTCATGAGTCAGTGTCCTGGGGTTTCTGTATCACAAATGGACCTTTACAGATCTGTTACAACAAAAATCCTCAGCTCACACACACAAGGCTTCAGCTGGTGGAGCAGCTGAGCAGTGGGTTGGTTGAGAATGTATTTTTCCCATAGGTCATGGCTATTTGGAGTATTACTGGATGACTAGTGGAAATATACAGCTGGAATATATTATCTGTTCAGGAACATCTGCCAGTGTATTTTCACTTTTCAATGAAAAAGACCTTTTATTTACACAAATATTTAGTTGGAACTTTAACTGCAGAATCTTACCTATAGAACTCAATCCTGTTCTCCCACTGACTTCAAGATAAAAAGAGCCAGATAACACGAGGATAACACATTGAATCCAACTGGATTATTTAAAGATCAGATAATACAAAACAGTTTGTCCAACTCTGCTTTGCAATATTCATAGAAAATGCTAAGATAATTTAAACTGGAAATATTATATATAGTAACTGGAAATACCAATCCAGCATTAAAAAAAAAAAAACCCTACAACATTCAAAAGTTTCATTAAGAACAGTTTCAAACTTGTATGCTGTTAGTTCTTACTTACATAGTAACCATGAATGGTGTCATGACTTTACCAACTAAGTAGTTCTCTGCCAAGCTTAACATTCGTTTTTATAATTGTCTTCAGTAATAAATCAATGCTGAACTGCTGCATGGAAGAAGCCTAGATACAAGAAGAAGAAAGGAGATACAACGTCATACATGTCAGGCAAGGCATGATAAGAGTATAATGTGAAAATGGGTGCTATAATGGAAAGGTATGCAGGAACTTATTTATCAAGGGTTTATATTTACCATGGAACATGAGCTGAAGTCATCCAATAACTGGCTATTAGCATCCATTACTTTTGCTTGGTCAAACTTGAAAGAGACAAAAATAAATGTGACAAAGAACATGAGAAATAAATAGGTTTCCAGTAACTATTTCATTTCATGGACAACAGGTAATAGAAATGACTTGCAGAAATACGTGTTTTATCTTTAAAGAAAACAAAACACAAGTTTGAATATAATATGGCAACCCTTTTCACTTATTTTCCTCTCTAGGCTAAAATTCAAATAAAAGTGTACAAAACAGTTTTTTGGTTTTAACTCAAGATTGTTTTCATTTCACCTGGATTACTGCCTTCAACAACAGCATGAGCTTCCATGAAAGCATCATTTCTGTAAGTTGTATAGTGTCAGTGTTTTCAATAAAGTTCATAGCAAATAGTTATGTGTACTTAGTGTTAGAAATAAATCACATTTTATGGAAAGATAACATAGTCACTGTGGAATGAGTTGCCTTTTTTACCCCTGAAATCCTATGATTTACTTGGCAAAACCTAAAATATTTATTTGAAACAATGATACCTGGAAATGTAATATTTTCCTAAGAACAAGTCAGAAAGCATTCTTCTGCAGAAGTTCTGAAATAGGTAATCTAGATCCACTGGACAGGGACATAATTTGGACTGGCACCAGTAACATGAGACTTATTCTTGCCAAGGCCACAGCTGGAAGCTGAGAAATGAACAGAACCCAGGGCTGCCCTTCATGCTGGAGTTTATAGACAGTGCTACAAAGGAAAACAGATCAGCACATATTGGCCACGGCTGCTGCTGGAAATCATGATGTTTGTGATTCAGCACAGCACTCCAATCTCCAAAATACATTTGGCAGTCCAAGTACATTAACAGACCAGGCAAACCTTTATCACTGCTCCAGTGGCTTTCACCAGGAATTCCCAGTGTTAGTCATGTAAATGTATACTTACAAAGAAAAAATCCCTTTTTGTAGAAAAACGTTAATTTTAAACTCTTCAGCTATCATCTCAAATCTGCATCCATCTTTGTGGTAAATACCTGCTTTAGATCACGTGCCCATGTTTTAACCACAATGTATACTTGGTAATGAAACATTTCAATATATGCCTTTTCTTTCTCAGCAGGTATTATTGTTAGATTTAACCCAAGTTTAGTTAATTTAGACTTAGAATTGACAGTATCATTGTTAACTTGAGATATTTCATAAAATAGTAATTTGACATTAATTTAGCAATTTTGGAATCTATCAAACCCTGGTTTCAGAAAGTAATTGCAGTTATATCAGTTTGTGTTGCATTACTTGAGTAAGTTTGTTTGTTTTAAAGTTTCTTATTTACAAACTTATGTCTCTGAGGTAATTTGAACATGGTAACTGAAGGAAAACATTGACTTTGTGTTTTCACTTCTTAAAATTAGGGCACGAAACCACAAATTCTTACAGAAAATATAATTGGTATATACAACTGGCCAAATTGTGAGGATGTCCAAGAAGGAAAACAGGAACAGTCCTCCTATTTGGCTTGTGTTCACAAAACTTTGTTGTTCCATTCATAATGATTTTTGCATAACTCTTTAATAGGAACAGACCAATGCATCTGGAAGGAAAATTCCATTCCGGATGAAGTACAGCAAGTGGACTGTTCTTCAGCCTTTCACCTTTTTTTGTGTCAAGCTCTCAGAACCACAATAGAACATTTTTCCCAAAATACTTTTGGTATGTTCTTCCCAGTTATTAACTATTGCGTTTAGACTGCTGCTTCTTAATACAGCATCAGTCTTTTTGTGATGCTTTTTTGACTAAATGAGTTTTCAAGAAATATATCTATAAAAGAAAATATCAAAACACTTTTAAAGACTGAAATACTGTGAAGAAGATCTACCAGAGACATTAAAAGAACTAACCATTGGGATTCATTTTTGAAAATAATTAATACAGCTGCATACAAATACCAAAAGAGTAACTGAGAAATAACAAAAATACAGCCCTGAAAGACACAGTGGTGTTCTCATAGAGCACTCCTTTTGGAACCAATGGCTTTTATGAAAGATAACTCCTGAGATATTATGGTGCACATGATATGTAAGAAAAATAAAAGAAAATATTCCCTTAATGAAGGGAATGAATACTTATCTTTGAAGAAGAAAGTAAGATCCAGAAAGTCTCACCTTCCTTTGGTTTGGCATACAGGGAAGGAATAATTTGTTGAGAATTTACCAGAAAGGGTTGACTTTAGCCTCTCTTCTCATTTTGCCTCTGCAGAACAGGCGTTGTCTGCAGGTACCACAGTTACTGCTCCACAGTACTCCCTCACACTCACAACAGCTCAAATGAATAAAATTAATATATTACTGCCTAGACACACTGTTGTCTGGTGCAATGAGCCTTTGTGTAGTTGTTTTCCCTCTGCTAACTCGCCATGGCAAACTCAGTTTTGCAGCCAGACCAACTCTTACCAGCCTGGCACCCCAGCAGGATGGGAAAACACACTATTTGGGATCCCTGAAGGAATGCAGTGGCACCTCTGGCCAGACACCCCAAACCAAGTGGTTTCCTCAGCAACTTCCACCTCTCACAGCTGCAGGGTCCCACTTCTCTTCCTCCCATACTCAATGGGTCTGTAGGTCTTCCTACACTACTTTTGTTTATTTTGCTCAAACCAGGGGTGGTAAAAGGGACGCAAAGGAGGGAAAATAATTTCTTTTCATCATCCCTTCATAGCAAAAAATTGTTTATGGACTCCTATCTTTGATTTTTAAATCTTTTCAGTTTCTATAGTCTCCAGTCTTTCCAAAAGGTTTGTGTGTTAGATCTCCTGAGAGCAGCTGTATTTTCTTTGCTTCTTGCTCAGACATCTCCCCGTTTTCTGAATTATTCCACATTCACATCAACCAAGAAACCAACCAGTGATGAGTAATAAAGCTCCATTGTTCTGCCTGTTGCAGCAGAAGTCCTGATCAAGAAATCAATTAAATGTATACTTACCCCATAGCTTTTGCTATCAATGACACTATTCACAAGTTACATACACAATGAACTGCTTCACTGAACACTCACCATCAAAAAAGGTTAACCCCCAAAAATGTCTGCAACAAGTGACAAGTTTCAAAACAAGGGATTTTTTTAATGTAAACTGCTTTCTTGAAGGAACATTAACATAATCTTGTCATTTTCTTACATTAAGGACATAAACTGCACTCACACTGTCAGCTGTGCCTTGCTTGTGCAGGGAGTGTCATTTAATAAACAAATAAATAAACCTGCTTGTGTTTGTGAAATAAAACCTGTCTTAAGAACATAATTTTTAGCATTGTAATTCTGATTGTCTCTGAAATACTCATTTCCAATACCTTAAAATAACATGTTGACCTGTTTTTCAATCATGAAACTCTGCTTAAACATATTTCTAGCATTAAAAAATGGGATCAGATTGAAAAAAATTAAACAAGGGTAAGAAAATCTATTTCTTCTGTATTTAGCTCAGATAAAAAGCTTGACTTTCTCATCACATAAAACCCCGCAATGCTACAAAGACATATAAAGTCCATCATAATCCTTCTTGGCATTTTTTAGAAACAGATGTGGGATGTTTATATTACCTTTATTATTATTAAACATAAAATTTCTTTATTTTGTTAAAACCCAAACTAGCAAACCCTCTCAAACTCAATGGATGATATCATTGGAAATGGCATCAGACCTAAAATTAGCACATACTGGAATCTGAAAGACTTAAGAAGACTTAAGTCACTTTCAGTTTTGTTTTTCATAATTGTGTTGCACAAAATAAACTGGTGTAAGAGATTGGGGGGAGGGGAAGAATCAGAGACTCTTTGGCTGACTGGATGCGTTACATTAATTTCTTAATATGTGAAGGAGTGGATTACCCCTCTAACAGCAATGGGAAATTAGTTTCTTTATTTCTTCATTAAGACTGTGGGAGGGAAATTAATTTTCTACTCTGGTTTTCAAAATTAATTGAATATATCTTTATTAAAGTGATAAATATATACACATACTTTTTGCTTGAAAGAATTCTCTAAATTAATCCTAAACAGACATTTTCAAAGCAGTTTGGTAACACGTGGTTCTTTTTTTAATTGTTGTTTCACTTTGCGATGTTATAAAAGAATTTAAAAACCAGATCGTATAAACCCAATGTAATAAAGCCGTCTATAGAAAAAAAGTGTCTGAGAGCAGTCTTTATTTTCATACCATTAAATAGCATACTGTCTAATCTTCTGTCACCGTTTAAGGGGACAGTGAAAGTAAATTAAAATAAATTTGGTATTAAATTTGCAAGACTTGACTGAGTATAGGGATAGAAAAACTTGTATTAAAACAGAAAAATATATATATTAGGTATTAAAGCACTCTTACAATATACAATATAAAACCAGAGAATAGAATTGAATATTCGACGTAGAGACCATGAGTAGCCAGAACGCATCACAATAATCCTTCTGGATGAAATAACACAAGCTCTTTGGCTTGAAAGAAAACAACACTGTGTGCAAGCAGCGAAAAACAGGGGTACGGGGGAGTTCAGAAGCCACAACGACTCCTGGTGGCCAGAGGGGGCACTGGGGCAATGAGGGGGGTGGTAAAGCAGGGGCTTCCCGGGGTGATGCTCCCGGGGAACATGTATTTCACATGGGCACTTCCACCGTTGCATCACAATATTCTTTTATTTATATTCTTTAGTACTCTTTTATGCAAAGTCCATAACCTCAAAGTGACCTTATGCCAGTAGCATTTTTATTTAGCCTTGTCTTGCATAAATATTTACATAAATCATTTTATGTAACATCTTTTTTATCCAGAAAAATAAGTCATGAGCATTTTTCTAGAGAACTTGGACACCTCAGCATTGGAAAAGAAACCTACTGATGGCAATAGTGATTCCACCAGAGTGGAATCCAAGAGCATATAACACAAGAGAAGTCGGATTTGTCAGTCCTTTAGAACCATGGAGTCCTTCATGCACTTTTAGCTTAGAGGCTCAAAAGAGTAAGAAAATTGATGACAGATTCATAACAGAATCCTACAAGTTAACTTTCCTCATGTACCTCAAATGCATTACACAAAGAACAGAAATTCTCATCCATTGTTCAACAACAATTAAAAATCCTTGCTATTTCATGGGGCCTCTGTCTCCCTGCACAAACAAGTAAACATACCCAAAACTTTATCAACAGAGATACAGGTTATTTTAGTTTCACCTTTAATTTATTTTCAAACTCAAATGGCCAACTTTTCAACTTCTACCTACTTTCACTTGAGTTACTGTATAATTCCTTTCTTATAGAAAAATCTAAGAAATAAATGAGAAGACATTTCTGAAATTTCACTGCAGTTACTATAAACTCAAACTAGTTGTAAGAGAAGAAGTAGTGGAATACAGTAAGCGATTAAACAATGGGGGGAAATCACAGCTGATCTCCTTAGTAGAAGGTAATAGGAAGTCCTTGTTTGCTTAGCAAAACAAATATCTTAATCATAGACACAGAGTGGAGGAATTAAATATGCCAGATTTATATTGAACAAAAAGCCAGACTGTCTCAAAAGCATTCACACACCATGATTCAACCAATCCATTCCAAAACTGCCTACAATAAAGTTGCAAAATGCGACCAAGAAGAAGCAGAACAAGTTCTTCAGTGGCTTATGTAATTTATTGCTTGATTAGTTGCTTGTTAAAATGTAACCTGCGTCCACACAGCATCTTCATTAATATGTTAAAACTAATTTACAAAGACAAAATAAGATGCATTCTTTGTCCAGAAAAACAATGTAACATTAATGCAAAGAGATGTAAAAACAAACTTCAATTCTATCTCCCCTTTAGGAGAACATAAAGAAGGAGAACATAAGGAAGTTTGGATAAAAATTAAGTAGCAGACAAGATCTCAACTACCTGAGGAAATGAGTCAATCCTGAAATAATCAAAGAAAGGATCACCAAAACTCCTCCTCCTTAGAGAAGGAAATCTATGATCCACACCATATATAAAGTGGCTCCTTCAGTTGTGGAAACCCCTCTCAATGTGAAAAAGTGAAGCCTCTTCCAATAGTTTAACATTTATTAAAATTTAGAGTCTGATACAGGCTTTTACCAATATTTCTGTTTTAATTGCCTCATGGATTCATGCAGGAGGTTGTTGAAGGCCCTGCAATCCTCCATGTCACACAAACTCCTTCTGTTCCAGGTCCAACAAAACCCAAATTCCATTTGCTCATTAACATTTCCCAATACACACCAATAGCTTTGCATGAATGGGACAACATGAGATTCTACTTATTATCACCCTGGCCATCGCATACATTGCACACCCATAAGTGAGCTGAGAATGGCATCATAAGAATGCTGTGAATGTTTAGAATACAAGAGCCAAAGACCAGACTTCTGATCCAAATTACTCTAATTCCTTCTTAATCACACGAACTTTCCCTTCAGCAATGGCCATACAGTTCCACGTGCCACAATGGTCTTTGCCACCCACTTCAGTGATTTGAGGGATCTAGTTTAATTTATCCAACAGTTTCTCCACAGTGAAATTTTTCACCCATGTGAAAAATTTTTCCTGAGCTAAAGCAGAAGTAATTGCTTATTTACCTGCCTGGAGTAATAGAGATTATGTCTCCAAGAAGGAACACATCCACTGTGAAAAATTTTGCCTTTGATATAAATGCCAAGAATTGTATATGCACCTGAGATGCAGTCACAGAAACTATTCTGTCAGAAACAAAGTGAGGTCCCTAGAGCAAAGAGAGACAGAAGCATTTGTACTAGTACTCCCTGCTCTTTGTGGGGAGACTGCTTACCTAAATTTTCTGTGTATTTTCTTAGGCAGAGAGATTATTTAGGCAGCTCATCATTACTGATCTTCATAATATTTTTAAGAAAAACTTCTGTCTAGTCCAGAAATGTTTTCAGAATCAGCTTTTAGACCATAGCAAAGGATGACTGCACCCTCAGTGCTGGCTTTACCTCACACATGTGGCATTTTCTCATTCGGTCTAAAAAACCCCCAAACTCTCACTATTACTTCCTCAAATTCAACAATCATCACTTTGCTCTTTATGGGGGTTTAAAATCCTAGGCCAATTTCCATAAACTGTAGTCAATATAAATCAATATAAAAAGAACAGCACAATAACACAATACGGGGGAAAAAATACCTATTAATGCCAGTGTCTATTAAATCTGTAAATATGAAAAACAGTAAAAATGTGATTTACTATCAACCCTAATAAACATTAAATCTGCTTGGATAAAAGCATCTAAAATAAGCACCTCTCTCACTTGAAGTTGGCTTCTACTCACCAGTGAAAATAAGTTGCATTTTTAAGATTACAGGCCTAAAGAAAGGGATTTTTAGGTTTTCTCACCTTAAGTATTCAAGCAACCCTTCCAAAATCATAAACAAGTTCCTTGTGAATCAACAAATACATACCAAATAGAAACTGCCTGTATCACAGCAACAAATACAAAGTTTACAAATACATCTCCACAGCTACCAAAATAAATGCCAAGCATAACAGAAAAATCAATATCTTTTGCATTAATGCACATCAGAATCCTGTGTTGCTGCTGCAGCTGAGCAAAATTAAAACACAGCCAAAGCTGTCCATCTGCTCTTACATTACTTCACCTAAAAACAACAATTCTTTTAGAAAATGAAGCCTTTTCAAGACACAGCTTTTTCTTCTATATTTACGTAATAGATCCTTATCAGGAATATTCAGAATTACAAATGAAAGTAAAGCTGTAGAAGAAAGCTAAAAGGCCACCACAGAGCTCCCTCTAGTGTGAGCAAGAAAAGGAAATCGTGTAAGTCCAAAATCTCAACTCCACAGAGAGGTGGGTTACTGAGGCAAAAAAAGATAGCACAACAGAAATCGTTCAGGAGCTAAATAGTAGCCCCAGATCTTTCAAAACCGAGGCAAAGTGAAAACATCAGGGTTTTTGTTCTAAGCGAAAACAGTATCACAGAATCAGAGGATGGTTGAGGTTGGGAGGGACCTCTGGAGGTCGGACATCCAGTCCCCCACAGAGCAGGGCCACCTACTGCCGGCCTTGAATATCTCCAGGGACAGAGACTCCACAGCCTCTCCGGGCAACCTGTGCCAGGGCTCAGTCACCTCCTCAGGAAAAAAGCATTTCCTTACATTCGGAAGGATCCTCTCGTGTTTCAGTTTGTACCTGTTGCCTTTGTTCCTGTCGCTGAGCATCACTGAAAAGAGCCTGGCTACATCTCCTTTACATCCAGGAGACTGTCCCACCCCTTGAGGCCAAGAACTTGTGTCCACACCCAGTGGCTTTAAATACCAAACCCAAACACGCCGATTTCATTCATCAACATGTAGCTCACCCAAACCAGGCAAAACCGCACCAAGAAAAGTCAGAAACAGATTTTCTTCTGCTAGAAGGTTTTGACATGATTTTTTTTTCCACACTGTGTATACTTGGGAGCACATTTTTTGAAATGAACTGATTTATGCTGACAGTTTTCCAGAGAACATTTCCTGGAATTCTCACATCAGGACATGTGCATACAAGTCTCACAACCTACTAGTCTTTCCTATGGCAACAAAGCTTGGTCTTATTAAATTTGCTGCATCTAAAAATATTTTGAGCAGCTGACAACACAGCATTTTAATCCTGTTAGATGAGCAGCATTTTCAGTGCCTGCAATGGGAGCTGACAGCACCGGGCTTATTACTGAAATCAGTCCCCTTCAGCACTGGTAATATTTCTATTTCCTTTCAAATACTGAATACAAAGGCACCTATATGTGAAACTGAGCCCTGCAAGGCTTTTATTGACCCTCTGCAGGGATTTTTAGTTGAATGACTGTCTTAAAGATTATTATTATGACAGTAACAAACTTTGTTAATTGCGTGTATGATTACTTTTGTTATTTATATGTTATTACAAGTGTCTATTATTATTTCCAAGCAATAAAAATTATCTCAACAGCTAAATATTTAAATTGTGTATAGGCTATTTTTTAATATTTTTGAAAAATCCTGCCTCATTCAGAAAGTTAACAACTGAAATTTATCTATTAGCTTATCCCTAAAATCATAGTTATTTTGCGACTAAAAATCCATTTTCTTTCACATATCTTGCTTTTCCCCCTATACAGCCACAGGATATTTGTGCCAACAATTTTTTTGAATTAGGAAAATCACTAATAGTCATCTGAGAGAGAGAAGCAATAACTTCAGCAAAAGTTAATCAGCTAAATTCAACTTCTTAATTGCAAACAATCCCACGCCCTTAAAGGACTTCAAACACTTAAAGGACTTAATCAGGTCTTGTGGGGATGAAGTGATACACACCATTTTTAGCTAAGGGTATGTGAAATAGAAGCACATTTAAAATACATATAAAATTCTATTATAGCATCATTACAATAGTAATATTGACTCCAAGTAAAGATTTAATTGATTATATGTATGTGAAGCAATATAAAATAATTTATCAAGTCTTTTATTAGACCAACCAATACAGCTGGAAAACCAGGCATTTCTACAGGAAGGCATAGGGGACACCAGGGAGTACCTGAAAGAGAAGCTGTCTTTTTCAAATATGGCCTTGTCTAAACAAACTGTTCCCTACAGCATGAATGCTGGGGAAGAGGATAACAGGTTTTTCCAAGGTACTGATATGATTCACTTGCTTGTTGACATGTTTATTCTGAAAACAATAGTCAAAGCCCTTTGACGTTAACTGTACAAAACCAGTAATTAAAATCTCTTACATTCAAATACCTCTGGTGAAAATGCATTACTCCTAAATCAGGCTGGACAGAAATTTAGTTTACAAATATAAGAACTTCAAATAGTTATGTATAAAGAACAACTCTAAACCATATGATTCAGAATGTCAAACAAACCATTACAAAAAAATGAACCAAATACACACAGTTCCAAATTGCCTTAATGTGAGGGATCATTCTCAATTACACACTTGTGTTATTTCATTACCATGTCAACTGATAAATACTACATGAGAAACCTAACAATAAGAAATTTATTATTCAAATTAATATAGGATATATTTGCATCTTGGAGCGAGATAAAGGGCATTACTTTTCATCATTCTGTGTCAAATATCAAAAGAATATTTTCAATAGCATGATCTGAATGGGACATTGCTCACAAGAAGTTAGATGTATTCCTCATTCAAAGTTCTCCTAATCAAAAATCAGCAAAGCATATTATTCTTTACTATAATAAAATGAATACTAAGAATGAATACATGCTTTTCATTTGCAGCTAAGTAATAAATATGGTTCAGTTCAACAGCATCATATTTAATTTCTTCAACAATATTTTACTGAACATCACTGTTACAAGTGAAGTTTTAAAATACAGATAAATAAGCGTGGCGAATAAATCAGAGGTATTTTTAGAAATATTGAGTATATGTTCACCCAATGTTAAAAGCAAGTGATTTAAATTGGTTTCCTATCTTCCAACTTTCAGAATATCTATAATTATGTATCTACTATACTGTATACTGGTATTTATCTGACAAGGTTGATGAAAATAACATCTTTAATCATTATTCCATCTTTCTGAGCTTCTTCATCACATAGCTTGCTAATCAAGGCTATTTTACCTGAAAGAGTACTTCAGATAAATAAGCAAGTAACATGCAAAACATGCTTATCATTCTGACACACTAAAAACTGCATATGCACTTCATTTGATACTTCATTTAACCTAAGAACTTGCTGCATCCTTTTTTACTTACATTTATCTTTTCTGTGATTTGTATAACAAGCCAGAACTTAAGCACACTTTTAGTCATTACTTATAGCCTAACTCTAAAATTTTTATATTTCCTTATGCAATAAGACAACAGTGTACACAGCTCAATTTATACCTGCTGCAGTAATGCTGCTTTAAACAGCAAACCTGAGCTTTAGGGTTAGGACAGCAAAAATTCAGGTATAGTTCAGAAAAAGGGGAGGCTCCTACATTGGGAATAACAGAATCAATCCACACCTGATGGGTGGGCATTTCTTTATTCTTGCTGAGCCTTTCTTTATTCTTGTGTCTCAATAAGGATATCAAGTGACAGCCTAACACAAGAAGGAGCTAGAAGACACATGCACACTTGTTACAGTGCTTGCTGTTCACTTCTCACTCATTTTCCTGTAAAGACAAACATATAAACATGTTACAGAGTTTTCACACATCCACTTACCTGTTACAGTCTCCCTCAGTGAGGATTTCACCAACAGTCCTCAAGATCACAGACTTTGCAACACAGGCTGAGCTCAGAGGGACACATAGGACAAAGTTACAGTCTTTTCCAAAGCAAAGACTACCCTGTCCTGTTTTCCAGTAGGTACCAAATTAAAATTTTCTTGTTATAACTCAATAATAAATAATCTATACTGCTTACATTTCACGTTGTACGGTTTTGAAAAGCCTCCACCACACCTGCACAAGCATCCATGCACACACAGACAGAAGATATTTGCAAATTTTCTGCTAAAACCTACTCAAAAAGCATTGGAGTAACCACTGGTGAGTGTTAAAGCTCTGAGGGCCTTTCCCACAGTGGAAAGTTGGGATGGGGCTGATCCATCTCTCAGCCCACACCTGGAGCCTGCTCCTCTGATACAGGCTGGGCCCATGGGTGGGATCCACATCCACTCCCCACATGGCATCTCACACAATTCTAAAATCTTTCTCCCTCTCTGTTAATAATGATATTCAATGGTGGCATAACACAATGGAGATTTACCTGCTGCTTGTACAACAGTGGTTTCTCAAAGTTGTTGTTATGACACATAAAAAGTTCCCATACATGCATACAGGTATTTTACTTACACTTAAATGCACCCCAGAGTTCTTGTTCATTCATGCCCTTGCAGTGTAGCTGTCAGCAGCTATTTTGCTGGTTGACACCACCTTTGCTGAGACAGTCAGGTAGGAACTCAAGGTGAGGGCTGAGTAGAGGGGCATGGGAGAAAGTTGTAAGGCCCTTCACAAAGTAATGGCAGTTTCTCCTGTTTTCCAACATGTAGCAACTAAGTATTCTTGTCCTCTTAGTATTACCTAAATCATAAACAATCTACACTGTTCTTTTCTTATAAAATATTGTTATCTTAGTTCTCCAGTTTGTTATAAGCACATACACAAACATACTACAGAATTTTCCATTGAGCTAAAAAGCAGCAGAGCCATCCCAGGTTTTAAATTACATATTCATCAAGCACCTCTTAACTGCAGCGTGTTGATGTCATAAAGTAAATATTTAACTACAGCCATCATTCCTCCAAACAGTTCTCCTTACTTCACACATCAGAAGTTTCTGGTTTTCTCCAGGGAATATCTGATCACTTCCACTAGTGTTACCCAATACCTTCTCATTCTACTCTTTCCTGCTTCTGTATATACAAGTCGCTCCAGCTCTTAAATAAAGAATACAATCCAGAGTCACTACTGGAGCCATGCAAGCACAGACACAAACCACTGATAGCAGAACCATTCCACATTTTCAGTTTCTTTAGTGTGCAGCTTTAAGCCCAACCCAGCCTATCCCAAAATTTTTCACATATTTAATGTTCCCAGCACACAGTATTAAACAAATTCTTACAGCAAACTTGAAATACTTAACTGCTTCTTTCTCATCCTTTGGAGAAGCCAAAGCTACAGATGCACATGCTCAACCCGGCCTCCGTGCCGGGCTGCTCCTCTGCACTAGGAAGAGAGTGAAGGGAGCCCCTGGAGCAGGTGTGTGCTGGTGCAGACCAGCCTCACACATTTCAGGGAACCACCTCTGCCACTCTCTAGCCTTTAAGGTTAAGGTTTACCCTCACTGATAAAAAAAAAGTCCCAACAAACCCACCAAAAGTTATTTTCACGTGTGTAAAACTCATGCTGGTCCTTTCCCCGCCGTGGTTATCTCCCGGGCTAGGAAAGCTTGGTGGAGACAAGGCTCTCCGGGAGTTATTATGGAAGTAATCAACCGTGGATCGCTGCCTCCCCCGGCCGGGGAGACACACCCTGCCCCGCTCCTGCCATCGCACCCAGCGCTTGGCTTTGGGGGAGCAAAAGCAAACCATCGCGATTAACCCAGGGGACAAAAAGCCAAGTTGAACAGTACAAAGGGTTCGCAGAAAGCGGAAGGACCTGGTGCTTTCTCCGCAGAGGCACCCGAGCGGGAGCTGAGGAGGCAGACAGGCTTTTGGAAACAAAGCCCAAAGCGGCACCCGAGGGAGAACCCCAGCGCTGACTCCTGCAGCGGCGGCGCTTCCCACGGCCGTCTTTCCCCGCAGGATCGGGAGGCGTTCCCACCCCCGCCCCCGGGTGGCCCCAGCCCGGGCTCGGGCAGCGCGGGCGGGGGCGGCCCAGGTG
>WEIV01012634.1:35322-47543 GCA_013390005.1 Calyptomena viridis
ATTAAAGACATAAACAATATGGAAGTTACACAGCAGTTTTCAGAGAGCAAACCAATTTGAGATACTGCTGCAGATCTAACAGTAACTATTAGGATAAAAATTCCTGAATGATGTGATAATCTAGTCAAACAGGCTAACAAGAACACAAAGCTAATTTGTAGCTGAATAACTTTATACTGAATCTCATCTCCTTTTTTTAGCTGTCTGGCTTGGTATGTAACAATGCTGTTTCTGCATTACACTTGCAAAAATAATCCTCTAGTCATTTTGCTCAACCAAATAGTCTGCATTTCTTGGATACAGATTAGGCTTTCACTGAAAACCAAGGCAGAAACCTACTTTTGACCTATAAAGATTTTTTTAGTAACTGTAGCAAGAGCAGGCTAAAACTTGACTATGGAAAATGCCTGGTGAGGAAATACATTCCTTTATTCCAAAGCTTTCTATAATTTCACTCACTGTTCTGGAATCTCACCTCACAACTTACTCTATGAGGCCTTATGGAGCCTGTAATAAGCACAAAAGAAGAGAATTAAATGTCTTCAGAAATGCCTGTTGTCAGTAAAATTAATATTGTGGACTAATTTAAAACAAATAAACTTGGTGGTATAGCAACTATGACATTAAAACCTGATGCCACAATTGTGAAAAGAGAACATGTGAAGTGAACAGGAGTCTGCTGCCATGATTTAAAAACCAAATTCTGTAAACAAAATGTGGTACTCACAGATACCGGAATACTGACAAATGTATATTGAGGATCCTCTAGAAGGAAGAGTTGCTTTGGGATTTTTCTTCTCCCTTGCCTCCTTCCTCCAGTAGGTCAGTGTCTTGCTCAGTTCAGATGTGACTGAATTTCTGCTTTATGTGACTATTACCTTGTTTTTACAAGCTCCAGTAAAAACTGACGCCCATATCACAGAAGAGATAACACCAAAACTTGACTAACAGCTGTTATGACAATCAATTATTTTGGCCACTATAAGGAATAGCTGAAATGTTTTAGGAGAAAGGAAAATACACAGAAAGATAGCAGAAAAGATGACATTTAAGAGATCTTGACATTTCATTTTCTCGTATGTAGCTGAGAGATGCTTGGGGGAGAAGTGATCTCAATGTGCTCCCTTAGGATCTTAACCATTCTTTAAAAATATAAAATATTAGCTTTCTTAACTTGTCTGAAATCAACTTGATTTTTTTTTTAATTAGTGTTCACATCTGGAAAGGAGGCCAATTTATTCATTGGACGACATCTTCTGAACAACAGATTTGATTTTGAAGCATTCACAGCAGATAACCTGGAAAGAGAATGCTATGAAGAACTGTGCAATTATGAAGAAGCCAGAGAAATTTTTGAAGACCACGATACAACGGTAGCAATTTAATCTGAATTTAATATACTGAGGGAGGTTATTGACTAACTCATTAATGTAAACAAATACTGTAGCCCCTCTGACACAGCACTTAGAGATGACTGCTTATTTTACTCTAAAAGGAGATTTTACTCTAAAAGTAGATACCTCAGTGAGATGGGGTTATTGTTCTAGATACACAGTGAACACACTTGAATATGTACTATTGTCTTAAAGACTTTAGATAAAGACTCCAATTCTACAAACAAATACAAATGAAGCTTCAGAAGTCCTACTTGTGGATATTTCTATATGTTTTCAGGTTTTTTTTTCTTTTTAGTAACTTATCAGCATCCAATTTAAATGTGTCCCAGATGCTCTCTTTATTAATTGGCTGATCCCATCCCTGTGTCATGCCAAAGAAGTGTTTTGGAAGAGAACACTATGGAGTAAATCTGCAGATCAGCTATTTCTGAGTATTCCTATAACATTATCTGCTAAATCTCTACCTCTATGTAGCTGGGAAGAAACCTGATATAAAAAGAGAAAAAAACACATGAGGAACCCTTCAGCCCAGTAAGGGAATGTGAGGATTGTCTGAAAACTGGTTATTGCCACATGCAGCAAGAATTTCTTTGTGATTCTAGGTGTGTTCTGCACTAAGCTGCAGAAAGAGCAAGGACTACACTCCTATTCTGAAGGTGGAAGTGTTAGTTTGCCACTCCTAAGAAAAACATGGAAGTGTTAAATTGAAATCTTGATGGAGTCTTTTGATGAGTAGCAAAAGTGGAAATTATAGCTAAAAACATTTAATGCCTGATGGTCATGCAACATAAAGGTTGTTCTCAAATGCTGTTCATGCAAATGTCAAATTCTTAAGAACTTAACTTTGCCTCATAAAGAATCTTCTGTGGGGGATTACAAAGATTAATTGTAAGCATTTTTTTAGTGTCAAAATATATGTTACCTCCTACTGTAATTAGGCAGAGATAGGAGGTAACATTGGACAGTTAAATGCACTTTTTTCTTTCACCAACTGGCTTTTTTTTTTTTTTTTTTGGTGACATTTTAATGCAAACTTGAATATGTAAGAAAAATATCATGGGACAAGCAAGTACAAATCCTTTAGCAGGAGTTGCTTCTGTTTATGCCATTGTTAAATTTTGCCTAAGGTACCATATATAAAGAAAAGTCAACAGGCCTGTCAGTTATAAATCTGATTCTTTTTCGTTTTGTAGATGGATTTTTGGAAAGACTATTCAACTAAAGGCCCTAAAATAAAAATAGGTAAGTCATATTCTTTTTTCTTATATTGCACTACTTTGTTTGTTATGGTCACACATTCTTAATACACCATGCATTCAGTTAGTAAAATCAGATTTGATCGTTTTACTCAAGATCACTGTGAACTATATATTTCATTATCTGATACAATAAAACATACTCACTGAAGCATCTTAGAATGGGATCGATGTTGGTAAAAACAATATAATTTTCTTGGCTATTTATTTATTACACAATTGGTAAACTTTTCAGTAATTCTGTGGTTGCTTTCTGTGGTTTTGTTTTGTTTGTTCTCCCCACCATTTCTTTTAACAGTAATATAACAGTCTGATTTAGGCTCAGAGTAGTCTGATGCCAGATGTTTTAATAAAAAATGGTCACTATGACTTGAGGAAAGATCTACAGCCTGATCAAGGTCAAATGTACATGAAGTAATACTTGGAAGGCATTAGAAGATTGACATCTCAACAGTTTTATGTACAGAAAAGGGAATATGTACTCACTTTTGCTTTAAGCTGACTGCAAATGATATTTCTGGGTTGTGTTCCCAAATATTACAGCTGCTCACAGCAACTTGGACATCTGTGGAAGGAACAGCCCTAGAGCACAGCACAAGTAGTATTTTACAAACTGCATACTGTGTAGCTGGAAAGAATAGATAATGAAAATAACCAATGTTTTATCTTCAGGTGATGAGACACTACAAAAGATCAATGTCACAGGACTTCTCATCAGTCTGGTTGCTGCTGGAGTGCTCTTGGTTATAATTGCACTGGTGATCTTCTACTGCTGCAAAAGTAGATGCAAATCAAGGCAGCCACCAGGGTAAGGAATTTCACTGCTTAAAAAAGAAAAACACACACCAAAACCAAGCCTTACTTAAGAGTGGAACTTAAAATTCACTGTGGGTTGGTCTAATTGTAGTCTCAGAGAATCCAATGGGAGTTCTAGTTTGTACTTGCCTGGAAGCAAAGTTAAGTGAGCACCAGCAGTGTTTCTGCTGAAGTTAATAACACAGAAATGTAAAACTACACTTGCACAACCAAACCTTTGAGTTTGCTTTCTGTGTGTGTGTGTGCATGTTCTTGATTTCAAAGTATTCTTACTACAAAGAAGGAATCATTTTAGTAGGCAGGGGCCTGCACTGGAAGGTCTAATGTGTTCTGTTTGCTCTTTAAAGTAGGCTGTGTGCTCTTCATGGCACATAGTCTACCTCAGATGTGAGTTGAAGTAGTTTGGAGGAAATGCTTCTATATCAATTCTGTGCTCCTGCTTGTTCCTTTATGCTAAACTTGAAAGGAATGTAAGAGGATTCTGTGCTTCCTCTTCCTCATAAATTTCACATTACTGAGCTATTCTTACCTTGTGGTTTGGAGAGACTGTTGGGCTTCTGGTCTTCATGATCACTGAAGGCATGTTTTTCTTTGTTGTGGGTTTTTGGTGGGGAGTTTTTTGGGCTAGTTTGTTTTTTGCATATTTTATGATGAAGACTTCCTATTGTTTCTTCCCTTTAAACCAGAAGTTGCTACTTATTATACTGTTGCCATTGTTCAGGTACTTGGATTACGTAAGAAGCAGAAGACACAGCTCAACTAACATCTTCAGAAGGCATGAAGAGTTTTCTTTAAACCCACTTCCTCACAGAACTGATGATTCAGGACTCCCCACTTATGAGCAAGCAGTGGCTTCAGATGGACAACACAATGTGCCACCACCCCCTTACCCAGGGCCACCAAGAGGCCCCCGGGTGTTTAAAAAGTCTGTGTCTCTTCCTGCCCCCTAGTTACAAACCTCCTTCTCAGGTGAGGGGGGGATTTCTGAAGCATAACATACTTTTTAAAAAGTGCGTGCTACCTTGCATATTGCAAGATGATTTCCAAAAATGTGAAAGATCTTTAGGACAACTAGGGACAAGTGAAGTTCCCATTTGGGAAAAGAGGTCACCTGTTGCAAAGGCTGCAGGACTATTCTTTGCACAAAGTCATTGTGCTAAGAGAAGGCAATGCATGAACAGAAAGTCTGGTACTGCTGCCCTCTTCCATATGCACTTTGAGCCATCCCATCAAACTATTGATGTTTCATTAATGGTTTCATCATTTTTCTTCAGAAGGAACAGTGTTTTAATCACTCTTATTGACACTAACCATTTTTTTTACTTAATACTTTAAACCACCCTAAGAAGTCTACTTTGTTTGATATATTTAATTCCTTGCTTTGTAAATTTTCTATTCATTCTAGTAATAGATTTCAGTGTGAAAATTATTTCATGGCTTGATCTTTCAAAAATATATATAAAAAACCATATAAACATATATATATAGTATTGCCTCTGGATTACACTAGTTTTAATTAGACATTGTTGGTCACACGACTTAATTTGTTGTATTTTTGTGATTGTAATTTTGGATCAAAAGGAACCATTAATTCCATGGCACACTACCAGCAAATACAAAGTATACTTGTATCAAATGGTTTTCATGTTCAACAGTAAATAGTGGGTCAAAGAGAATTAAGCAGAATACTGTGGGTGAGGGTATGTTAAGCAAAGAGCTAGAGATTTGTTCCTTGTTAAAAACTACCCAGGTCTCACAGCTAATGTTTAAAAATTAGAATGTTGAAAAAGACATTTAACTTTCAAATCAAGGGCTAAATTACCCCCCTAGAAGCACTTTGATAAGTATGTATTGCACTACTGAGATGACAAAATGATACATTTAAGTAGAATGAAACATCATATGAGGTAAATAACCAGTATCCACAGAATCAAGAGCTTCAGGGAGTTACTGATTAACTGTATCAATACAGTTTCTGTATCTACAGTTGTAGCCACTGTTAACTTTATATCTTATTAAAATATTAATATAAACAAATAGATATAAATATTAAATATAAATAAATAAAATATTAAAATATCGATCCCCAGCATTTATATGGCTCAGATCCCTCTGAGCAAGTTGCTGACCAACACTTGTGTCCCTTTACCTCCTCACCACTGGACTCATATCAGAGGGTCTCACAGGCAACACGAGCTGCTATTTCCTTGTTTGACAGTGGCTGTACAGTTACACACATGCAATGGAGTTTTTTTAAGAAGAAGCAAATCCCCCTTTTTCTCTGTGCATTGGATCAATGCTGTCAGCAGTAAATTCCATTTTAATTTGATGCCTAAAATGCTCTTTTATAAAATAAAGGTTGAATATGTAACATTTTGCTGAATTTTATGGTTTTAAACATGCTAGAGCCTGTAGTGCTATTGACTGAGGTGCAGAGGATTGGTCTGAGATTTTCAGTTTGGTAATGCCTTTATAATTAAGAAAATGCCAGAAATCTTGGAATAAAAAGAGGGTACATTGACAATGCTACACAATGAAGTCTTGCTCTTTGGAAACACATGCAATACAGCTGATATCAGTGGACATTGGTGTTCTTATTCATAAAACTTCATCTGATTTGGCTTTTGGCAAGTCACAAATCTATTTGCAGCTTCTTACTTGTGAGGGATGGGTGGATCCCCATGTTGGGATGCTCCAATTCACTTTTGCCCTACTTGCAAAAGCTTTTTGAAGTTCTTAGAGGTTACTGTTCTGTAAGACTGAAATCACTTAATTGTGTGAGGACACTCAATAACCAAAATAAGTTATGATGAAGATATGGAGTTATAAGCTTGCAAAAACATTCTCCCATATTGTATTTCACTAACAATTTTTAAATTTGTTAATGTGCATTTTGAGCTCTAGGGCACACTTTTCTCTAGATTTTTCCTGGGACTCCAAAACTACAACTTTAATGGAATTGAGGAACACTTTCAAGGAAAGGGATTTCACAGGGCTTGCAAGAGTTCAGAGATTCTTTAATGTTATTACAGTGATATATGCATCTGGGAAAGTCATATTTTAAATACACTACAGAAATTTTACAAAATACTATTTAATCACTGGAAATCTGATTTTTCTACTATTCCTAAAAATCACTTGCAAATTATTCCATGCACTACAAGCAAAAATATTGTCCTTCATAATTAATCAAAAATGTTAAGATGGTTTAACTGTAAAACATCAATGTCATAGTGCTTTGGCTAGAAAATTGCACCTTCAGTAGAATAAAACACTCAAATTTACTCAAGAGTCCGCATTTTAGACCCTGAAATACTGAAATTATGCAGTGACTGACATTCAAATACTGGTTGCATGTAATAGGACAATTTGCAAGACACATTCTGCTTATTATAAATAAGGAGCAAAGTTTAAAATTTAGTTTAAAATTTAGTTAATACTTACCTCTCCTTGAAGAGAAAAAATTCCTATGAACGGCAGTTGCTTGGGTGGAGTTTGTTTTTCTCCTTTCATATTCTCACTCCTGGCCTGAGACACTCTTACCTTATAACTTGTCTCCTTTTAGAACTTGTGATTCAACAGGGTTAGCAGAGGGAAAAAATCAACAAGAGGTATACTGTGGTGACTTGTGAATTTAGAAATGTCGCCACACTTTCAAATTTTACATGCAGTTTCTTTTGAAAATGAAGTTGCCATTAGAATATATATAAATATATATAAAACAGCAAATAACTCTCCTTAAGTGGCCTTTATAAGGGCATGTAGTAGAACCAGGGGGAATGACTTTAGGCTGACAGAGAGCAGGGTTAGATCAGACATTGGGAAGAAATTTCTTACTGTGAGGGTGGGGAGGCCCTGGCACAGGTTGCCCAGAGAAGCTGTGGATGCCCCATCCCTGGAAGTGTTCAAGGCCAGCTTGGATGGAGCTCTGAGCAACTTGGTCTAGTGAAAGGTGTCCCTGCCCATGACAGGGGGTTGGAACCAGATGTTCTTTAAGGTCCCTTCCAACCCAAACCATTCTATGATTAAGTAGGAAGAAGATGTAGACTTCGGGGAGCAAAGCAGCAGCAAGTTTAATTTAATTTGGAAAGAGATGTAAATCATCAATGTTTTGATCTCTGGACATTCTTTCAAGGACTGTTAGAAAAGACAGTGGGGTTTAAGTGAATTAACAGAGCTCTACTAGGACAGTTGAAAACAGAAATGTCTAGACAAAACAGTGGTAAACACTGGTATTCTGTTTCTATAGGTTTAAACATGTCACACTAAATGCTGTTGGCCATTGCCTTGAGCAATTTTCCAAAACTTAGCCCTTTTAGCACCATACATACATACGATTACAGCATGCATCTTTTCCTAAATCAGGACAGTTTATTAATTACAGCAAATAAACGAGGGTTAGAAAAGTGATTTCTGGCTCTGTCATCTGAAAAATAAGTCACTGAACCTGTTTATTGCTGCAATAAGAAAGCCCGCTACTTAATCTGTCAACTATGAATTTCTAAATTTGGGAGGGGGGTTGGTTGGGATTTTTGTGAATTCATCAGAATAGCAAAACCAAAGTACTGCATAGAAGTGCACTTCTTCACCGAAGTTCATAAAAATGGGAGTCATGAACCATTTGATTCTGGTCCTGCCAAAGTCTATGGCAAGCTTTTTATTGGCTTCAGTTGAACTGGGATTGGAGCAAAAAATGAGATAACTGATCATTTCAGGTAATAAAAATATAATGCTCTGCCAAATTATTTACCACAATGTTGTTGCCACACCCAATCCAGAGTATTCAATTTTTACAATGATGCCTACTTACATTAACTCAAATAATTGAGGCTAATCTGCCCTCCAAAGTTATATTTGAAATTTGGAAAGCGCAGGAAAATTCCATATCATTCCTCAGATTATCAGGTGTGAATAAAATGCATTAATTATGTATAGGTGATTAGCACTGTTTAAAGCTTTAAATAAACCATCAAAGTAATAATAACAACAACAACAAAACAAACTTCTATCCACAGTCTCACCTGCCAACAAAAGCTTTACTGCTGGTATCCTTGCTAGTTCCACGTGGTATAGAGAACAGGAAGGAAATTCCAGGTTTAAAAGCTGTCTTTCAAACACTTCAAGCTTGCTCTTTCTACACTGTAACATGTCTTTTAATTAATTCCTACCATATAGAAATTTATCACTATCATTTCCACAATCAAGGACTTGGATGTATTTTCCTCACTCAAATCTTAAGCAGATCTTCCCAAATATCCTGTTCATTATTCAGGTGGTAATATTTGGCTATTTCCTTCTATTCATCTGTCAGAACCTCTTGAATGCACTTGTCACTGGCTATATTTAATTCTAACTTTGATGTTAAGCACTGGGTGAGGGGTAGCAATATTTTAAACTCTGCTGGTCACTATTATTTTGTAAAACAATTTCCAAATAAACATTTATACAAGTTAATCACATCAAAAGACAAAATACTAATTTAGCCTATGATACAAAATTAAAAAAAAATAAACTCTGACAACCCTTTTGATTTTTTTGTAATGGAATTGGTAGCAACATGTGCTTTTCTTGAAGTACTTAAAGGGGGCTTACAAGAAAGATGGGAACAAATTTATTTGCAGGGCCTGTTGTGACAGGACAAGCAGTAATGATTTTAAACTAAAAAGAGGGTAAATGTAGAGCAGATATAAGGACGAAATTTTTTTACCATGCGGGTGGTGAAACACAGGCACAGGTTGCCCAGAGATGTTGTGGATGCCCCATTCCTGGAAACATTCAAGACCAGGCTGGATGAGATCTTGATGTAGTTGAAGATGTCCCTGCCCATGGCAGGGGGTTGGAACTAGATGACCTTAAAAGGTCCCTTCCAACCCAAACCATTCTACTATTCTATGACTCTTCATGTCAAATAGCACTTATCAGCAGGGAGAAAGGATGGTTTGTTTCCTTTAACACTGGCAATTTCTACTCCAGATGGAAGCTTCCTGCTCCACTGCTCCAGTTCACTCGAGTAACTGAGGTTCTGAACATGAACCACAGTCACTGAAGATGGAGCCTTCAAGACAAAGAAGCCAACTTAGCCTGGAGTTGTACCCTCCCATCTTCCTTGGCTTTGTCAGACCTTTGGTGAGAAGATTTAACACAATAGTGTGACTGAAAAATACCACTTTCCCAGGGTTAGTGAAGTGAGCAAGACCCCTCCAGTGCAGACCAGAACAGGCATGCAAAAGCAAGGCAGGGAGCAGGAGTTCCTCATTTAACAACAGTGATTTCAATCTGAAGTAGAGGTACATATGGTGCAATGAGAATGAACTGCTACAGGGGCAGGAGGGCAGATGAGGGCAGTTAGACAGAGCAAATACTGGAGTACACCATATTGCACTAAATGAAGCCATTCCTGATTTGCTCCCTGGAAAATAAAAGTCAAATGTATGTTTTTTCTCCCAACCACACAAGATGAGTTGAGCTAGGTGGTAAAAACTCCCCACAGAATACCAGAATCTCCTGTATCTGAACACCCAATGAATCTTTTTAATCAGTCAACTGAACTGATACTTGGAATGCAGCTGGTAGGATAGAGGATTCATTCTCATTAAGAGTTTTCAGAAAACAGTTATTTCTTTCCCTCCTGCTTTTTTTTCCCCACAGCACCCAGATTAACAAAACACTGAAACAAAAGGGTTCAACAGATGCAGGTATTCTGGAGCCTCCAGAAGCTCACACTTTAAAGGGAGCAGCCAGACTTCAAAGCATCAGGAAAAACATTTCAGTGTAGAAACTAGCACAGTTAAACACAAGTTTCGAAATGGCCTTGTAGCACATTTTAAATTTCTAGTGCAGTGCTTTTTTCATTTAGGAAATAAGAAACACCTGTGATCACTCAAGTAGTTTAAGCCACTTCAGTTTAATTTCTCTACTGATCAGCAACTAAGTACAGAACACATAAACATCCAGTATTTATAGTTAATGGATATAATACAAAGGAAAATACATAATAAAGAGATAAAATACTCCCTGTTAAAACGATGAGTTTATTCAAGAGCAAAGCTTCTATTCAAGTTTTATTTTTCCTACATAGCACTGCACATTTCTCCCACTTACCTTATACCAGTTCTAGTGCTTACTAGATCCCTTTGTAAATCATCCAGAGTGGGTGAGGTGAGACAACACAAGTGCCAGTGGTGGCACCTGGAAAGGTGTGAAACCACAAAACCAGAAGGAGGACTAGGAATATGAAGGAATCAAGCCTTTCCAACTCATTGCTGCACTGAGCTTTCTAAGAGCTCAGTCATCTCTTGTCATGTCAGAAGTACCATGATTTCATAGATCCACTTCAGTTCAATAGAATGAGTTCTGAATTGTTTCATTTGTTTGTACGTATACTTATCAAATAAATGAACAGAGCAATAAGTGAAGAAATGCAAAGAGAGTATTTGCTGTGAGGCTCCAAGATCGAGTGTGTTCTTTGAAAGGCAGCACTTTCTTCCCTATTTGCACATTTCTTAATGCCTAGCTTTATGTTTAAAGAGGCCATGTGCCAAATTAAATGCAAAACCTAATCTGTTAAGCAACTGCAATTTTCTGCTTTGGTCAGAATCACAATTACATCAACAAACAACACAGTCAGTGATTAATAACAGGCCTAACTAAGACATGTTATTACTGCCTATCTGATCTACTTACCCATTCCTGCTCACAGAGGATACCACAGCCTTGCAGCACAGCCAAAACCTGCACAAAGGTGCTGCATCCACCATCTGGAAGGGGATATCTACTCTCCATCAGTGGTCAACTGAGATAGGCACTGCAGAAATTTTATCTTGTGCACTTCTCAGAATTTTTTAATACATCACACCCAGCTCAGTTTTGGCCTGAACATCTTCAAATTTCATCTGATTATTCGAGTATTTGAATGTTTTATCTTTGAAACATTAGTTTTCAAAAAAGCATGTCCTCAAGTCTCTGAAACACTATTTCCAAACAATTGTGAAGATTCATTCTCTCAGCACAAGGCTGTTAAGCTTATTTCTAAAACTTTTGTTGACAAATGATTAGCCACTGAAAGCTAACCACTAAAATGTTTGTGTATGTTAGCAAGCTAGCTATGTTACTGTGATAGTTCCAAAATAAAGTACTATTATGAACTGAAATACAATTCTTTTTGTCCACTTTCAACCAAGCTGGAATCTCAGACTGTTAACTGCACACTGTGCTTTTAACTTTCTTCTATCAACAGCTGAAGCTGCTGATCCAGCATGTGCATCTGACTGTACTTCCATGATCCTTTTCAGCCCATCAAAAATTGCCCTGAAGCACACTAAGAATTTTGCTGAAAAGCCCAGTTTACAGAGTTAGCTGAAAGCTCCTTAAAGCAAAAAAAAAATATATATATTTGGCACTTAAACACAAAAAAAGAGCCAGAACAAGACCAAAACCAGGCATCATCTGTTATGGAAAGGCAAAGGACAGGAGCAATGCTCTTCGTGAAAGAAGAGGGCATATGGGACAGAGTGACTTTGGGAAACCCCTGTAGTGCCAGGTTTGTTGTACCTGCAGTGAAAAGAATGCCAAAAGCACAGGCAGCAATTGCCTGTGAAGGATCACCCTTTGCTGCTCCATGCACAAGGACCCTCAGTGGTGCTATCCTGGTATTTTAACATCCAGGGTACTGTTAAAGCTGTAACATACCATGTGGCCTTCTGCCTGGCCAGTCTTGTACATCCCACCCTTCAGTGGTGCAGCTGACACTCCT